>JAECUM010044875.1:0-11344 GCA_016617855.1 Megalonaias nervosa | reverse complement strand
TTCCAAATTGAAAATTTATAAGTAACCTACAGTATTGTGAATTAAATCCCCAATACTTCTAGCTCTTCTATCACAAAGTCAAAGAGTAGAATGTTCCAACTGAATACCAAAGTAGTGTGTTGTCCAAAATGTCAATGATCCCTTTATGATTACAATGACCATTTTAAAGAAACGAGTCCTTTCAACTTATGTCTGAATATAGCAGTGAACAAAGCCATAGACTATGCCTAAACAATGAATGCAACATTTTTATATTAAAACCTGAAACATAATGAAATGACCAGGATGTGGGTCACATGTTCGCTTCCAGAATATTCTACATTTGTAAACAAGGCTAGACCTTGAACTCTAATAACAGTAAACCACTTTAAAAAATATATTAAAGTCATATATGCTATGACTAATTTCCCCTATGTCACGTGCAAATATCAAGCACACAAAATATATTAACTATCTACAACAATTTGATCTCATTAGAAAAGATTTGGCAAGTATTTTTTTGAAAACGTAGATATTTCGTCTCATGTAGTTCAGCTGTTTGCTCTTTTGCGGGCGATTTCTGTTTTTTAAGGCGCCGAATCTATGTCTTTAATAATTCTAAAATGATCCAGAAATGCCTGATATCGTCAAATACTAAAATCTAGTTATAGATCGAATTAAGATTCCATTCTACGTGACTGAATTGCTTATTACTATGATAGGAAATATATTGAACGTGTTGCAAACTTTATTTCATAAATACATTCTTACGTCTATAATGAGTTAATCTATTAAACTGCGTAATATAAAATATGAGAATCAGTGTAATACAATTTTCTTCACGAAATGACTTCGCTTCGACTCACCCCTTTCGAGGCCTTTGTATTATTTCGGGGGCGTGGGGGGGGGGACGGGATTATAGAACTTTGCATTTTCATTAAAATCTTTAAGTACTTCATAACATCGTTAGTCATCTACAGATGGCGCTACTAAATATAATTTATCCCACTTGAGCCATCTCATTATCAAATTAAGTAACAATTGCGTCTTTCCACTTCCAGATGGACCAATTATTATCATTCTGATAGAATTTGGCAATGCTGGATGATGTTTGACTGGCTCTTGTTTTCGTGTCGCTGAGAAGTCAGTTATATCCATAATAAGAAATAATATGAATTTATATTGTGCTCGATGCAGGGCAACCATCCCCACCACTGGATTAACAACAACAATAACAAAAAATAAAAGGCGTGCACTGACAGGTAAGTGTAAAAAATGTGGTACAAAAAATACAAATTTATGTCGTCTAGCACAAAGACAGTGGGTGATATTGCCGCGTCGATGGGAAACTTACCAGGGGCTCCGTGGGCAAAGTACCCCAGAGAAAAACAATTGCCCGCATACAATTATTGTGGTCCTGGAACTCGTCTCGATATCCGGCTCGATAACCAAGACCAACCAAAACCTGGAGAGTATGCAATAAACGCAATCGATCAAGCGTGTCATGTTCATGATGTTGCCTATCGAAGCAAGGATTTACAGCAACGACATATTGAAGATGTGAAATTGATTCATGCATTAGATTCTATAAAGAATAAATTTCTCAAAGAAAAACTTGCTAGCTTCCTATTAAAATACGCGATGAAAGGTAAACTAATGCTCGGGGCTGGTAATTAATCATAGATAACTATAATAATGGAATCGGTTTATTATAGTCCAAGAGGATATTGGAGGGGTAAAGCAGCAATTGGTAAATTTGCTGAAGCAGCAAAGGTCTCACGTGCTGTTGCTGCAGCGTAGTTAGCACGACAGGCAATATGGCAAATCTATCTACGTCCACCTAAAAAAAATTCAACACGCGCATTTGGATGTCAGCGTTCCCAATGAAGTTCATCAAGCAGATATTTTGTTTTTACCACATGATACCATTAAAACACGTGGACATCAATAACGCAAATACAAATACGCGTTGACCGTCGTTGACGGTATATAAAGTAGATATAAAGAAGCAGAACCACTATCAACTAAAACAGCAACTGAAGTTGCATCTGCGTTTGAACGAATTGATCAACGAGGTGGTCTACGATGGCCACAACTATTACAGGTTGATCCTGGCAAAGAATTTCTTGGTGCAGTATCATCATTGATGAAGCAACATAGTGTCAAAATCAGATGAGGACATACAGCAATTCATCTTGATCAGGCAATTGTTGAACGATTTAATCGAACACTTGCTGAGAGATTATTTGAATACCACAATGCAAAGGAAATAGTTCAGGCAGATACGAGATCACGTGAATGGGTTGTAAGATTACCAAGTGTGATAGCTGCGTTAAATAATGAAATTACTCGTTCAACTGCCATGAAACCCATCATCGCGATTACAAAAAAAAAAAACATATACCTGTACAACGACGCGATTCTGTCTCTCAACCAGTATTAGGTAATGTAACTGTAAGATATTTATATGAACCCGGTGAACTTGAAAGGGGTAAAAAAAGAGCAACTGATCCTATCTGGAGTGTGACCACACATAAAATTTCTAGCGTGGTTAGATCCACGGGTAGACCTGCAATCTACAGACTGGATTCAAATGCTCCTCAGTGTGGGTTTGTACGTGAACAATTACAAGTAATTCCTGAGGACACACAATTACCACCGCGTTCACTTTTGTAAACTGGAACCCCTACGACGATTACATTCAAGACAGGTCAGCATCACATTTTTGAGTGTATGACCAATACTAATGTTAATTCTATCAATGGTAAATTGTCTTGGATTATTATTCGAATACTCCCACAGCATATTACAGTTACAACTTGCACAATGATTATTCTGTCGTTGTTTTAGTGTCATAATGAATTCAAATTCGCGGTTATTGTTTTTTTTGTCAGATTGTCGATACCCAGAGAGTTTTTTTCTTATTACGTTATTGCTAGCAGTTTGATTATTGTCTTCTGTGAAGTCTACGACAATCCTGTGCAGCTGAGATATTCTTCTGACTCGAGATACTGCGAGATAAACTAAATTTGACCATACGATTCGATCATCGACAATCCAAATATTTGTATCAGTAATAGTTAGTCCTTGTGACGAGTGGATCGTTATAACGTGTCCTAATTTCCACGGTGATTTGTTCATGCTCAACGCGCTCTCAACAACATCAACAACAACCAAAACAATATCATTAAGTACAAGTTTTTATTTCTGGACACTTTCAGTGTCTCGTCCTGGAATTTCAACTTCAATATTCTGCAGTCGAGTATCTGCTGGTCGATAACACAATGGTACAGGTAGATTTGAAAATTTTTCTTTATGTAACAGAAATAATTTCTCGTGCAGTGTATCACGAACTATTTTTCTACTCGCAACTATTAAATCAGTAGGTTTCCTCAAATTCCAAAAATCATTTATAGGGGTTTCTGGAATTACTTCAAGCATTATTTCACATTGTGTTTTATCCGGCTGTAGTCTGATTAACTTTTGTAATTCTTCCAGTGATTCATCAACAGCTCCATAATCATCAGTTATCTCCTCATAATAATCCACAAACGTTTTTAACCATTCGTGCGGAGACTGTCCAACAAAAGGTGGTGCTTGACCATGATCGCAGCACATTATCACAGCAGTATTTGCTGTCAGTAACCAATCAAGAAACATTTTTATTGCTTCTAACGACACAGTACAAATTTCATCCCAGATAATAATCTTTGGAATGTATTTTTCACCCATTCGCTCAGGTGTCCATGCGTCTCCGCACCATCTGAAAAAAACTATGATGAGTTTGAGATTTTACTCCTCGTTCATTCATTTCTCTGGCTAGTCTGTGTGTAGGTGTCAGCACAATCATATCAGAGCTCTGCCGAAATAATTCAATCGCGCGTGTTGTTTTTCCAGAACTTCCAGGTCCATTGAGATAAAGAGTTTTATGCCTGGCCACAGTATCAAACACAGACGGCGCTGATGATTTTAATATTTGATTGTCATTGCTGTAATATGTCTCCGCGATTTCAACGTCTGCAGATTCGGAATGGTCAAGTATATTTTCTTGTTTTATTCTCTATGATCCCCATTCACTAGTACCAAGTAGCGGTTTTAACAAATCCTTATACGCTTTATTGATATAAAATGAATCCGTAGCAACTCTGACCGCGTAACGAGGGAATCTGTTTATCATCGATAATAAATTTATCGAAACGTACGCAAGCATACAAGATCTTAAATGAGTAAACTGCGGTAACTCACCTTCAGTATAGCTCACAATTGTACCCAATTTAGTCCCGTCTGATAAATGAGCATCACTCCGACTTATAAATGTGTTTTTGTTTCTTGTATCAGCAATTATAAAATTGAGTTCAGCATTGTCCATAATTAATCTTGTACACCTTCGTTTATGATCATATGATCCTCCTTGAGGAAATTTACCAATTATTTTTCTACCAAGAGCTTTAGCTGCTTTCTCAATATTTTCTTTTCTGAATTTAGATACGTTATTAATAATTGTATTTATTTCGTCCTCGGGAAGGTCAGGAAATCTTTCCCTGACATCACTTCCTACGTCAGATTTAACAGGTTCTGGGATCCAAATTTGTTTTTGTTTGCGATATGAAATGATTGCTTCATTTACTCTCAACGATATTAAAATTCCATTATCAAGCATATATCGTAATAATACTATTGGAGCCCAATATTTTTCTGAGAAATATCTTCCAAACCAAACATAGGCAATAGGATGCAGATTTTTCGCAGACTCGAATGACTCTCTACAAGCAAATCCAGTCAGATCAAAATTTGGTAATAGCCCGTTTATCGCAACTCTGGTCATCTCGTGTGTGGCATGTCCAAATCGCTTAAAGTATCCAGAACACTCTCCGTATCCAAGAAAACTTCCAGGATAACACGCTACCATATCAATCAATATAACGTCACCGTAGTCGTATTCGGTATTCCATAATCCACCATGACAGTGTTCAACACAACTGTGCTGGATATCTTCAAGAAACTCCGATCTTGTTGGTTTCCATGCGTTTGTCTCCTGAGCGATGTGACCAGCAACTGATGGAATGGTAAAACAATTATTCAGCAATTGCCCAACCCTGACATCATCACACCAAAAGGTGTCGCGTAATATTTTTCATTTCCTCGTGGAGAGTTTCTGTACGATAAATTTGTCCGCTAGGCCTTACAAACTAATCATAATTTTCATCATCGGAACTTCGAAAGAGCCACACAGACACAGGATCACTCTTGCTAATATCGTTGATACCATCGAATATGTTACCGCGGTAGAATTGAACTGTTCTGTCTCGTGGAAACATTGTTATCGCGGACGTCCATGCATGTGAGTTATGATTAACAATTGTTATAGGGGTTCCATTTTTTGTATATTTCACTTTGTATAAAATTTTTCCGGTTAATGTCTTTACCGTAATCGGATATCTTAATTCTTTTTCTAGTTTAGCAACGTCGCTGATAGACGCTCCGGTATCTTTAGCTGTTTCTGCCCACGCATTCATTTTTTTACGTCGTAAATCTGTTAAACCATTTCCGCGTATCGCTCTGAGAAATGTTCTGTAACTTGCTCAGCTACGCAGTTTAACCGTAAAATTTTCATTGGTTTGAGATCTGCAACGTTAGATTTATTATTTATCGGATATAACGCATAAACAACTGCAGTCACAGGATAATCTCGTTCATAATAAGGTTTATCAATGCCAGTTAGCGTACCCGGTTTGGAATTTTTATTTATCGTGACAACGCTATTTCCAGTATGAAGTTATATCCCTATTCATCAAAGCCAGATCTTTCATCAAAAAATTAAATTTAGGTTCGATAATCTGTCAAGATCAAATCGGGCTCTAGAAGGTTTAATTGCCAAGTATCTCTCAAACTCCTCCATGCTATAATTAAGGCAAATATGTATGTTTAATTGAACTTTAATTATATATAATGACTCAAGCAAACAATAAATGTAATTGGCTGATGATTGGATTTTCATCTCGTTGTAATAAATCCTGCGTAAATGAATTCTGTGGTTACCACATGCAAAGCTTCAGGCGTGGAAATGTGGGACCAAAACCGTGCTTACGGTGCGGTGTTGGAGTCAGAGGAGAAACACGGTTATGTGTGCAATGCGGTGGTAAGCGAAAGAGAGAGCTGAAACGATACTATGATAAAAAAATATAACGCCCTGATATCTCCCTTAAAAACCGCCGAAGACTATCTCGCCAGATTTTCAAAATAACCATTTAGACAAATTAGATTAGTATATAAATGGAGCAAAACGAATTTGTGAAGCACCCCATTATCAAGAATTATGAAGACCCGGAGATGGTCTAATGAGAAACTGTCGATTAAAACAAACAGTTGGTTTTGTTACTAATACTGGGTATCTCATGTTTAATACAAAGGGAAATAAACATTATTAGTCCCATAGATTTGTAATCGAAGATTTTTATGGAGTCATCGAAAATGGACTCGTGATCGATCATATTGATGGGAATAAAAAAAAAATAACTCTTTATGTAACTTACAAGCTATCACACAGTCAGAATTCTGTACGAGGTGGTACTGGTAAGCACAAAATGGTTGGATGGAGGGTTATTAAGTCTGTAAATGTGGAGACAGGCCAAGTAGATATATTCCCTTCCATAAATTCAGCTGCTAAATATTTTGATATTCACCCGAGTCAGGTACAACAAGTTGCAAATAATATACACAAATCAGCATTTTCGAAAAAATCAAGCAAAAGATCACGTTCCAGTAAGCTGAATAAAACACTTTTAAATTATCTGCAAAATAAAAGCAAGAAAACTCTGTCCTCGCTGATAGAGCAATCAAGCAGTTATCCCCTTGATCTTGCATAATTTCACAGACTCTTATTTTTCTTTTTTGTATCGCTGTAATGTAATTATGTATATTTCTACCATATGAAAGCCTCAGAATCTGCAATAGACTGTTGTACTCGTGTTGGCGAATCACAACATTTTTATAATAATTATAATGATATGTGGCGATTCACCAAAACTGAGATAGAACTCTCAAAAAGATCTTCATGAGCCGATATCTCAATTATGTGAAGAAAAATAACTCCGTCAGGTAAACGATGGGTAGATAAATGGCGTATATACATACAAACATAACAGGCGTATATGTATACAGACATATAACATATCTCTCTCTCGTGGTCGCACATAGTTGCCTGCTTGTCTGGTGTAGTTAAGTCAGTGATTTTTCTACTTTTCCTGATAAATTCAGAATATGTTTGAGTCTTGCAAATGCTTACTCGAGGATCAAGTGCACTAAAAGATCTACGTGGCGAATAGGACAGTACAAAAAATGTCAATCAATAATTCACATTAAGTTCAAGAAAATATTTCACATACCTGCTTGCTCCAGCAAATACATCGCAGAATGGCCACGAAGAAACATTCTGGTGCCTTTTATAGAAATTTCTGTTACGTAACGGAAGTCCCAGAACATTCTAGGAAAATTATGTAATAGAAAACCCGGAACATTCTGGAAAATTACGTAACGGAAGTCCTCAACTGTTCTCGAAGATTATATGATAGAAACCCCAGAACATTCCGGAAAATTATGTAACAGAAATTTCTATAAAAGGCAGCCAGAATGTTTCTTCGTGACCATTCTGCGATGTATTTGCTGGAGCAAAGTAGGTAAGTGAAATATTTGTTGTGTCTGCGCTTGTCTACTGGACGTAAAATTATAAATATGTGCTGCGTAAAATATTGTTTTATATTTAACAAATATTTATTATATAATGAATTCTAAAAATATTAATGCTATCATTGTTGCTATTAAGTACTTACAACATGACGGTATAAAAATATCTTTTGAACTTGATTCTGAAAATATTATGTGTGATTTTCAATCATTACAATCTCGAAAATCCGAAAATAGGTATACGTTACCCTCCGATTATAGATTCATAACGTTGATCCAACAGGCGATGTTACGATCACTGGTGGCAATTACAGACACACAGGTAAAATTATTTGTTCCCCTTTCACGCTCAATCAAAAAAGTTAGATCACAATTATCTCACGAATACGAAACAAACAGACTTGTACACGCTCGTGTAAAACAGTTGAGAGATACTATGTCGATGACGGATTATGATTCATTGGCAAAAGATAGCGACGGGTGTTACTCTGCCCACAATACAAGTGAAAGTGAAAGTGAAATTCGCTGTGATACCAACTAAACAAGAAGGATAATTCATTTCTGCCTACTAAACAAGAGGGATAATTCATTTCTGACTCCCTTGACGAAGTCAAGAATATAATCACGGACTAAGTCAAGGGTAAAAAAAAAATATTTTATTCTGATCATAATTTAGAATCAGATTTATTTTTTTATTGAGAATAATATTTTATTCAAGCATATTCAGATAATTTATTTGGCATCTTTTTTTTTTTTTTTTTGTTTTACGATGGCATTCGTGGAGTTTTATGAGCGTGAGATCCCTGATTTTATCAGGGCGATCACGTTCCACGAACTCACATACAGGTTTATATTAAGCGTTTCTGATCTCAAATCAAAAATGTGTCCATGTTGGTCAGTAAGTTTAAAATGTATCCGCGATAAACGTTGATTATGACATTTTAAATAAACAACGTTGATTGGTTCTGATACAATCAAATACCCTGGGGGTACTTGAGGTGTAAATGAATATAGAATGTATCCCTGTTGGGGTTGGTTGGATTTTTCGAGGTCAACTTGATAACTACCGTCGATGACATCACAAACAAGATTAACTGCGATCGTTGATGTTATATTGACGATGCCCGGCGAAACATGACGTCCTTCATTGTACGGATTATTATTGTATTTGAGAATATCTGTCGGTGGGGCTATTTTTTTTCCATGATTCAAGGATTTTTGGAAAGTAATTGTTAATATCGAAGTTAAATTTAGGAATTTTTAACTCGGCTCTACTACGTGACAATGGATCAACTTGATATAGATTTTCTGTCATAAAATATAATTAAATCATGTATCACTGAATTTATGTGCTGAATTACCCCGATGATATTATTTTTTGTGTCCTCGTTGTAATGATTTCTCAATTCAGTGACATAAATCATAAGATCAGCTAAAGATCTATTATATTCATCATTCAATGATTTATTCATATCAATGACAAATAGATCCTTATATATATATATATATATATATATATATATATATATATATATATATATATATATATATATATATATATATATATATATATATATATATATATATATATATATATATATATTTTTACCCTCCGGTTCTACTTGTCGGATCAGGTTAATGTATAGGGAGTTCTCTACCCCACGGACCTTTTTCCTGTATTCGGGTGTCTTTATGAATTTTTGCTCAGTTGTGAGAAATTCATTTCATCGTGGTTCTGGTGGTCAATTATAAAGATTGATAAATGTCAACGGCGTAATCTGGCGATAATATTTCAATGGCCGATGATAACGTTGGCTCATGAACAGTAATAGCTATTTTTGGTTCTTTTCCTGTAATGGATTTAAATCTGCGTTGGAATTGTTCATTGATCTGTTCTATTTGATAACTGCCAGTTGGTACACTGACAACTTGCCAATCTGGAGTTCCATCAGGTTTGTTTTTATTTGCAAATACTAATGAATTATTCGGCGGAAGACCACCAAACGACCTTGATCTGATATTTGGCCAACTATGATAAACTCGTAATTGTGCCAGCGCTATTTCCGATGCTGCAATTGCAGTTGAAAAACAATACTGAATTCAGGACTGGTTGAACTCGCCGACATCATTGTGTTTTTTTGCGGAGTTGTGTTTGTGATGATCTGCTGCTATAATTCGTGTGATCTTTGATCCGAGCGATGTTCGGGCGTCGACATCATTATTATTTATTTCCGATTTTAATTCAAGTTCCTTGACACCGTCGTAAATCTCAATTATCGTTTTAAATTCAGCATCGGATATTTTACCATCACTGATATTCGACGAAATCAACGATGATAGTTTAGAATATGCTGTCGTTGCTGTATGCAGTTTCATTGTGTACTCGTGTAATTGTATGCTTCTACATGTAGCTATCTTCTTTGCAACGATGTTGAAAATATCGGCGATAGTTGTTGCGGATGAAATTTCGATTGTTACAACGATCGGCACGGTCGCTGTTAACGTTGATAATATCACGCCGGCTCCAGCGACAAGAGCAGATACTGAATACACAATTATGTCAATGGTGGTCATGCGTCTACACTATTTTTTTTTACTTTTATTGTATAATCGTCAACGATGTTTTTCAGTTTACGCCGCCACGCACACACTTGATCGCATCTGTATCGCTGAAAGTCGATCATTATTCTATATTAAGTAATTAATTGAAGTGTTTCAGCTACAAATTCCAGACACCACCAGTAAGACACTGTGGTTATTTTTTTATCGGATGGTTCCAGTATAAATATTTCTTCGGCATCTTTATTTAATACAATATACACGGTTCCAGGAAAATTATTTGTTGAATGACGACATAGGAATCTAGTAAATGTGCGGAATTTTGCCGAACTGAATGCAGACAGCCTGTACACACCGGTTACTTCAGCTGTATGTTTGATAGGGTTATTCTGCGGTGTCCACGTTGATGAACCTGAAACTACTGTGTACACTATACTGCTAATTTGTTTGTGTGGAATTTTAATGAGATTAGTTTTATTGACGATATTAGGAATTCCGCTAATGATATCGTTCAGTTTCGCGTTAACGTCGGCGAGTTTTATGTCAACGGTTGGTGGACTTCCAAAACATTCATTAATGGTTCTGCGAAAATTCAGAAACAATTGTACTTGATTAGCAAAATCAGTTTTGAGTGTGGTCATTCCATCGTTGATTATAGTTAACGAAGTTGTCACTGGAATTTCCTTATCATCGACATATTTGTTCGTTGCAGCGTCGAGATCTGCGACAGGTTCTCCTATATTGATGATTTTATTATTATTCATGTGAATGACGCCATTCATTGTATCGCCGGCTTTTAACACTCGTTCACTTATGCTATCTCGGATCGACGACGGAGTAACAACACTAGGAACAAGATTGCCCACCTTGTCGTATATAGCAGTAAGACCTTCTCGCGATAATCGATTACGAATAATAATATCGTTGATTGAAATATTACTCGTCTTCAATTTTCCTTCACAGTTTTGAAATACAAGTTCGTTTGGATCAACGTTGGCAAGATTGAGCAGGTCAGATAATTCATCATTGGTCTGCCTTGTTACTCGCTTGAATAAATCTTTACCTGGTGTTTGTTGGGTTTTAGTTTTAGCTGATCTTCCGTAAATATCTACCATAATATTAT
>JAECUM010044874.1:0-22133 GCA_016617855.1 Megalonaias nervosa | reverse complement strand
GAGAGAGAGAGAGAGAGAGAGAGAGAGAGAGAGAGGGGGGGTAGGTGCATGGGGCTTAGTGTGAACAGTTTCTCCTCACTGTTGCGAAATAAAGTGACTCGTCAGCCTTCTTTTGGTGCTGTGCTTTACAAATACAAACCTTCATTCAAACCAAAACAGGATTGTGTTGACTCAGATCACTGTCATTGCGGCGTTTGAATATATCATTGCAGACAAACCGCTTTTACGTAATCTCCAACAATGTACCTATTCCTTCATTCTTCGACGTTATGAAAGCGGCCTGTTTGGCTGTTTGTATTTTCTCTACATTCAGTAGTGAAAGTCTACTTAATTATTATTTGAAAACGTAATAGTTTTCACCTAAAAATGCATTACCTGTCTTCTTTTGAGACAGAGTGACATAATACTTTCTTAGCGGCAATTATTTCATGCGGAAGAAATATCGTCTTTAAAGTGGTGTTTGCAATTATTGTTTTGTAAACAAAACCATTCCATTATAGAAAAAGCATCACTTTCAGCAATAATGATCTATTCATTTGCACAAAACCTATGCCTTGAAATGCACATTGTACATGTAAATTGTAATCTCCACTAAATAATTTGTGCACAAAGGCTAACTGTTCCTCTTCGTCGTAAACATTAGGGTAATATTTGATAGTCCAGTTTTAATGTCTTGTACCAAGGACTGTGTGCTGATTATGTATCAGTACCAGTGCATATTTTCAGTTCTTTTTTCAAGTAGGCTCCATTACCTGCTCTGCATTATTGTTCATTTTCATTTGTGTACGTGAAGTTTGCAATTATGCGGTAGCAAATTTCAGTTTGCGTGTCATCATGCCTACCCGCTACTTTGCCTCAGTTCCGTTAGTAGCATCTCTGGAGTAAAACAGATCGTCCGCATAGACATCTTCTTTTGGCTTCTATCAAGTGGAATAAGGAGGGTTGGCGCAGTTGGATTTCTTAGGTTAAATCAGCTAACACGTCGCTTCAGTTGCTTGAACTGCACGGTCAGATTTACCCACATTCGAGCCTCAAAGTTAACAAGAAAGACTAGGAAATTAAATCCAGATCTGCAAGGTGCTCGTTAATTTTACATCCACTGTAATATGAGTCCGCTCACTGATTTAATGTCATACTCCCCACTATTTAAGAAAACAAATTACACTACGATACCTGAGGATACATCGACGAGATATAACAGGCGTACTCAGTTAATGAACATTATAATTTCTGTTTTTATCAAAATCATGTTTTCGGTGGTGTTTCTTTCATTTGAATAGAAGTTTTCCATCAAATATATTTTAAAAAAACCCATACAATCCCTTTTTAAGGCTTCATCACACAAAAGAAGAGGTCATTAAATTCGGTTTTGTAGCCATATTTTAAATATGCACCTTGGAGAGAGAGAGAGAGAGAGAGAGAGAGAGAGAGAGAGAGAGAGAGAGAGAGGTTGGCAGAACAGATTACATGGCATTTGTTAGAAAAACAGTGTAGCTGGTTATTACATTAAATATAATGGTATAATGCTTACTACATATCATTGTGCGCACAAGTTTTGTTTTAACTGTGTAGATTTCACTGCAAACGAATTGTATTCACTTTTAAACATAAAGTGGCTACAGCTGTTTTGTGTCTTGTATATACAATGAATTACTGGTCTTTTCAAAAGCATTGTGTTGATGATCCAGAAAAAAGCAATGGTTTTCAGGTGATAAAGATCATTATTTTTAGGGGTTTGTTTTTGAATAATATGGTATTCAGGGACAGCTAGGCATGATCTGTACCTGTAGGTCTATACCAAGTTGATGACACACGCGGATTCTGTCAAAATATAACTATTAATATCAACACAACATTGAATGGTGTCAAAAAAGTGATGGCCAAAACTTTGTGTAACAATGTCAGACTGGTATTACTTATGTACGTCATTCCAGACAAGCGAGACAGGTATAAGACACGCTATGTGTCCATGTACAAGTTAATATATTTAGTAAAAGACATTTTGTTATGTATTGTTGTTTACATGCTGTCTCAATCTACGTCATCTAATGTCAAAAATACTGAGTCGCCCAGGTATGAAAACAATGTATCTATAGATCTGCATAGTCCTGTAGCTGCTATCGAGGGAAGTTTCTTCCTTTAGCGACGATGATAATGAACTGATTCGTTTTGATGAAGCGAAGTGAAGCTTGCATAGGGCTAATTAGGTTAAAACTAAAATTGATGGGGAGATTTTTTTGTTCTGTCTGAGGCCAAAATATTTACAGATTTTACTACAAAAATTTATGGGCAATACGAATCAGCTGTGGATGCATAAGCCTCGCCATTCTGGCAAAGATTGTGACCCAGTTAGACTTTTTTCTTTAATTTCGTCCACATGGATGGGACTAGGTTTACAAAAATGTTTGGTATGTTTGGAATTTACCAAATACAAATACTCTATTCTATAAAGTTTTCTGTCACTATTTAATGCCCTTAAAAGTCACACCTCAAGAATAAACTTAAAATCTGCTATAGTTTAGAAACTGCAAAAAATGCACTGTTGGCGTATTTGCTCATCGTGCGTTATTAGGCCTTGCTGTCGCGGAAAAGGTCCGTGCGCACTGTATGACATTAAACATGCGTCAAACTTGTGTTGAAATTGAAAAATGTGAAATTTATTAACATAACTGAGCTACATTAACCCCATTATTTTTTCGTAACATGAACAGATAATAATTCGACACAATATATTCTTCTGTATCTTTTCAAAAATCAAATGCCTATTAATGATTAAGTAAATAATTAACCGTAAGATTGGTGTAATAAAGTGATCATAATAAAACAATTAAGCTATAATCTAGGAAAAATGGAAACTCCTTATTCAGTACTGTTATAGACAGAATCGTACTAGGATGGAACTCTACTGTCAGAATAAAAATCATAAAAGCTATTACTAACTTGTTTGTCATTCCTGGTTGCATGAAAACCTTCGGGTATTTTCCTATTCATTTAAATCAATTTATTATGTATTGGTCAAGGACGATCCTCCATCCGTATATGCATGGATCACACTGTATTTGTTAAGGTAAGTCTTGCACAGAGATAGAACAAAAAATAATCGTTGGAGTTTATAGCCAAAATCTTCATATACTGAAGATTAAAAGCTTCGGTCAATTGTTTTATGTTCTTTATTGCTTGCTTAAGATTCATTCGCTAGAAATAGCATACTACGACCTACAAGTGAATGTACTGACTTCCTGGAACAAGTATACTACACCCTTATAAGGTACAGTGTAGACTTTCGTGAAAAAGCAAACGTACCCCACCCCTGCAAGTTACTGTGTAGACTTTCTTGAAAAAAGCATACTACACCAGTACAAGTTACTATGTAAACTGTCTCTAAACAGCATATTACACCCCTACAAATTACGAAGATATGACAGATGACATTTATCACTCGGGAGAACACTGCAATTTACTTTTTATATAACCCAGGTTTATTTCACTCTGGTGCTAACCGTAAAAGCAGACACAGCATCTGGCCTAAAGGGAAGCTAGACTTGATTACACGAGAGCGATTTGAGAAAATGAACCTCACTGACTTTCTCGAGATGGACTCCATGCATTTTTTTTTGTATGAACCTACAAGTTCTCCTGACACGACGACGTCTTTGACCAACGATCTGCTTCTGCACTCCCGCCTCCAGCCTGCGATTTTGATGGTATTTTTAGGACAGTGTCGTCTGCTCTTTGTAGAAAGATTGGCAAGTTGTATTAAGTATGTGACACGTACATTAATATAAAGAACACAAAAGGAAAACACGCGGGCTTTTAACCAATGCAACCAGGATTACAGAGCCTAAACAAATGGGACCCCGCAACTTCAAAGATTTTATGATTAGGAACACTCAAGACAGCAATATTAAAAGCGACACACGTATGCATGATCTCGCAACCATAAACTATGTGGAAAAGATATAATGGGCAAATCCCGCACAGAACAGTAATAACTAAATAAGAAAAAATTAGAGAGTCGAACACAATGCCCAATCTTTAAGGTATTTTGAAGCCAAGAAAGCAAAGTCTTAGCTGACTCAAATAAAATCTCCTGGGTACTACATCCACGACAAATAAAGTTACCCACATTAGTTAAATTAGTGAAGAAAATGTCCAGGAGGATACAATATACAAAGAAAAAAAAGGAAGAATTGCAATTGGCAACGAATTTACAACACACACACACACACACACACACACACACACACACACACACACACACACACACACACACACACACACACACACACACACACACACACACACGCACGCACGCACGCACGCACGCACGCACGCACGCACGCACGCACACACACACGTGTGTGTGTGTGTGTGTGTGTGTGTGTGTGTGTGTGTGTGTGTGTGTGTGTGTGTGTGTGTGTGTGTGTGTGTGTGTTTGACCAACCGATGAAAATGAGGTGAATTTTACGAAAAGTTTGGGCTGTTGTGCTCAAGAGTGAGCTTAATCTTCTATGATTCGATTATGGAGGACGTACAATAAAAATTATTCTTTTCCTGCGCATATACCATCTTGTGGTTCTCAGTAAAATATCACCTTTTTGTACACGAAGAAATTTATCCGGTATTAACGCACGAAATGAAAATATCCTCTATACATGTACATGCTGATACCTTTCAGAGCTGCCAAATATTTATTCCTAAAGAAAACCAAGGAATATGTATATTTGTAAGAAAGAATGTATCCTCTGTTTTTTCGACTTTCTGTATCTCTCACTCTCGTTCTTTGTTCTTTCTGTCGACCGGTCTTTCCTTCTATCTTTCTTTCCGTCAATCGATCTTTTATTCTGAATGTCTGCCTACATTCTTATGTATGTCAGTGTCAATATATAGATAGATGAAGTCTTTATCATAGGGGGCCATGGATGGTCTAGTAGTCTGACGCGCTTGCCTTTACCGATCCCTACCATCTGACCTCTGTCCGCGTGTGTTAAAGCCTAAGGGTTTGGCCAATGTGGATTTGTAAGAAAACGTATTAGTATCTCAAATAGATTTTGTAGCTGATTAGGGGTGTTCATTTGTAATAATGAGGAAGAAACATTATTTGCTGTTATAAAGCAATTTATAAATATGCATCGGGTAAGGTAAATTTTATCATTTATATATCGTTATGCATTGACAATCATATGTTCTCGAATCACCATATCATACCCTAGGATAATGCCACATATATCTGCATAAGAACATGGCTGTCAACTTGTTCAGTTGTTTGGCCAAATTAGTACACTTTCTGCAGTTTATAACTATGGAACGTCAAATTGTTCAAATGGATGAGCTGAATTGATCAAAGGGTGACTTAGAGAAATTGTAGGATGACCTGAAGAGATCATTGGCTGAGCTAGAGCCACTAGTGTGTTTGTTTGTTTGTGGTTGTGTGGGTTTGACTCCATTTGTCAGCAAGTGATGTGGAGGAAACCTTTCCGTATCGCGTCATTCCGTTAGCCAAGACCCTGTTAGTAGTATACGGGATCACTATGGAAACTTCATTGTGCATGTTCAGGAAGTAGGACATTTTTTCCGGATGGTATTATTTGCATATCGATCTTTGAAGATTGCATGATTATATTCCTTTAGTAAGCTGACCACAGTGAGTACTAAGTGTGAATTTTAAACACAAACTCAATACGGTACTTGTCTAAAACAGAAATGGAGAGGATAAACAAATATAGAGAATCTTTTTTAATAAATTACTCTTGAAATTATAACCTATCTCTTATTTTAAACGATTCCTAAACAAATTTCGCTAGTGAACGTATTATTTTCAACAATTCAATGTTAACAATTCAATGCACTTGTGCATGTGTAGTTTATTCCATGAGTACATTTGAATTTAGTTATGCGCAAGCGAGTATACACAGGGCATCATAAAAGAAAATGGTATTCATCTCTAATATCATGGTGGGCACAGAGCATGCAGTATCTTTCACTTCTGTCTATTCTGTTGCTCTATATTTCCCAGTTTCGATTCTTAGTGTATAGGAAGATACTCGGACTTTTGTCAAAGCTCATACCATATTTAATACATTATTGCACCTCTCCGTAAATGAATCAAAACGACGCCATCTTTTCTTTTTTTTCCCAGCCTAATGATTTTAGAGATTTCCTTACGATATTTTCTTCGTAGTTATACAGTTAGGTGATAACAGTCTGAGTTATTCGCATTGGATTTTACCGAATTCTTGGTAAATCAATATTCCCTTTAATTCCTAAACGAGTTCTAATTGCCTTCAAATTTGTCGTTAGATAGAATAACAATTGTTTTCAACAGTCGAGTGCACATGCTCATCGCCATCATAATCAAGATTATCAACAGTATGATCAAAATCAAACTCTCTGCTAATAGTTCCACTAATTTTTATAGGATTTTAAAAAAACAATTATGTATAGGAGTCCTTCGTGGGCGGCTGCCAGTGATGTTAATAGCACAGTGAATATGGGTAGAATAAATCCGATATAGCACACCCGTACGGAGAAAGATCTGAGTTACCAAACTGAGGATCAGCAACAGGTTTTGGGTAAATTTGTTAATTTTTATAAAAATATTTTTTCGTGATACGCTGCGAGTTACGTAACATTTTATAGCTGACCTTCTCCAAACTCAATCACAGTTTTGTAAACAACATTGGTAACCTTTTTGACTGAAAGATCTTAAACTGAGTTAAAAGGACATTGTGTTTGCTATGTTATTAATTATAATTTTAGTAACAGATCTTCTAATTATAAGTAAGATTTGATCTTGTAAACATTCGGAACCTTCTAGAGTGAAAGTTTCCATTAGTTAATATATTATTTTTCGAAAATGTCAATTGTGATCTGTGTCAGGTAGAGGAGAATAAAATCTTGTTAGCTGCAAAAAAATATTATTCCAGCAATAATATCAGAAGCGAAATCAGTCATATTGTTGTATCTAGTAATTAATTTGGGGTGGAATTTATTTGATCAAATTATTTATTCATTGCAAATACAAAGTGCTCATCTAAAATAATGTTCTGAGAATAAAGACTTGGATTTATATTGAAATTCAAATAAGAATATATTCTTAGTTATTATTATTATTATTATTATTATTATTATTATTACTGTGATTCAACAAACACTATTGGCGCATCATTACTATTCAGACCATCACAGGCACAGCAAAAAGTTTAGAGTTGGATTTATTTTGAAATACAACTAAAGTTTTTCGGAACGTTAATCAATAGGACGTGTGTTAGAAATTCTAGGATTATTTGGGATTTAATTTGCAATACCGTTCGTTCTTTTCGTTTCATTTTCACTTTGTATTTCAGGGAAATAAATTGTTTGTTTAAAAAAACCATAGAGTCGTAACAAGTATATATATATATATGTTATACAAGAGTTTGTTGTTCTTGCACACTAATGTAAGTAACATTGATATTGTTTCAATAGATATCAATTAAACATGGTACGCTATCAAAACCGTAAAGTAAGATCATCTGTGGAACTTTCAAAGATGCGATTAGATGATTTAGAAATAATAAAACATTGAAAAGACATACAAATCATTGCTCTCTATTGATTTAAAACGTTTGAGGAAAAACAGGTTGTTGGTCTTCTTTTGCAGGTAATTCATTGGATTTGCCTTACTGTTTAACAGGCACTTCTTGTTTAGGCTTTTGATTCCAAGCTGATATTGATATAGATCAAGGCTCATGAGGTGAGAATATTTGCTACTGAACGTGAATCATGTTATACCTTTTCTTATTTCTTTTTTCATGTCATTCTTCATTTGTTGGAGATTATGATCAATGTACTCTTTTTCATATCATCCTTCTTTTGCTTGGGATTGTCATCTGTTTTTTCTTTGTCATGTCATCCTTCTTTTACTGTGGTATTGTTACTATCAGTTTTCTCCTTTTCACATCATTCTTCTTTTACTTGTGAGTATAACGAGTTTTCCCTTTGTCATACCAACCTACTTTTGCTTGGGATTATCATGATTTGGCTCTTGTCTAGTATCATCCTATATTTTGCTCGCGATCATTATCACTTTCATCTAACTCACTTTGTTCTACTCGTTGCAGAGTAAAAATCAGTTCTATGTCATTTCTATATCATGATGTTTGTTAGGTAAACTGCTGGAAGTAAACAGAATGTTTAATCAGTTGCTGTTTTGTTATCGGTATATAAAGTCATTCTTCTGCAAAATTTCTAATTTTGACCTGCTATATTTTATCTTGTTTGATGCTTATCATCTGCTATTGCAGGCAATTTATTTTGCTGTCAATTGAATTTGTCCATACTGTATGGGTGTTTATAATTTACATGAGTTGTTAAATTGCAGAGTACAATATGGACCTTGCTCAGGCATGTTGATTTAATTTGTGAAACAGGTACCTGAGCTTCACTAAATAATACAGCCTCAGTGTTACTAAATGCTACAATTGCAATTAATATTACAGACTAAATCGAAATAATACTACATTTTACAAGTAAATGGTACTAAATGCTACTTTTGTCCCTAATTTGTACTTTTAGGTACAGAAAAAGGAAGGATTGAGGATGTAACATTTAGTGACTTTAACGTCATATAGTTAGCTAGTTTTTCTAAAACGCTAAAAATAGTAGTCAACCAGTTTTTGTAGATGAATTTTCTTACATGTAAATGAGCCCCACATTTCCCTAAAATTTAAAACTTTGTAATCATAAATGAGTTTTCCTTCTTTTTAACGATATCTAATCAGATTTTCAAAACCTCTAATAGCAATAATCATACCTCTGGAAGATTGTCGGTGTTTTTATTTGTGGAAAATGGTAGTGAGCCACCTTTGACAAAAACATAAAATGGCGATGATCCAGGTGAGTCAGACTTTCTTCAGAAATCAAAAATGAAGGATGGCCATATCTTGGTGAGTCAGTGCTTGGAAGTTTTATTTTTATCATGCGATTGTAGATCAAAATCTTGATTAGCCAGCTTCTGGTAGATTCCTTTGAAAGAAATTAACAGTAGTGATCATACACTGGGGCACGGAAAAAAAAAATATCACAGTACTGGTAATAATTGAAGGGTTCGTATCAACGCGTGTCGTCTGTTAATGCGTTCTAGAGTTTTATTAACAACGTTGATAGGAATGCTTCTGTTATTTGTCATTTGAGGTGGTGGATATGCATTATGGCTCTACTATGTATCCATTTGAACAGAATGGCGCTTTGAATAATAATAATAATAATAATAATAATAATAATACAAATATCGCTGATAAATGATATATTTCAACGTTCACGAATCGCCTATGCAAAGTATCATATGAGCTGATGTATCTGACCTTAGTTCGTTGGACCCCTATATATCGTATTAACGATTGAATTTTCACAACTCCTCCGGCCATGCATACAGTTTGTTAATTGTTTGGAGATTATGTTGTCCTTCATTCTCAGTAAATACTCTAATCCTGAGCCAAAAGGCTGCTTGCATGTGGCTCTTTAGTCTTATTTCACATTTCTTTATTTCGTATTTTGTATTGCTATTATCTGTTAGGAATTAGGCACAGACAATTGCGATCCGATGCATCCAACCATTTCTTATGGCCTTCAGTAGCCAACCACGTTTCTTGACCATACCGAAGTGTGGATAGGACACCTGACTTGTTGAATCGCATTGTTTGTTTGTGGGATAAATTCGTTTACTTCCAGATGTCCCCGAAATCATTGAATGCTGCAATAAATATATCCGACAGGAGGGAAAAGATTTTGCCTAACTCAATTCATTCGCAACAAAAAGCCACACAAAAAAATCAGCCTAGCCCAATACAGTTGGCAAAGGCAAGGAATATTGCCAACGAGGAAAATGAACTAACATGGATATTTAACCATGTCTCGAGAATATTAAGAAAATATTGAGATGCACTATATTCTTTGACAGAAAATATAAACGTTTTGTTTACTTGCTTGGCTTTCTAGCAAAGAGTTGGCAAGGGCTATATTTTCAATAGAAAACACATTTGTGGAATGACAGTCAACGCGCCAAGGAAATTCCAAAATAGGCATACAGCTGAAACTGAAACACAATCTGATTATACGTGAAGATCTGACAGAGACCGCTTAGGTATCACATTAAGGTAACAAATGTTATTAGTATAATCGATAATTGTATCAACCAATCTGATGAGGTCTTATATTTCCGCGTCTGGAGACTGAGAAGTGTAGCTGAAGAGCATGAACGTATACCGAACGATTTGATTCACTTCAGATTTTTGAAAGCTGTTATTTCCACTGGCTAATTTGAAGGTTACCAGAACATGACCCTTACGCGGTAGTCTTCAGATCTTCACGTAGGACAGCGGAGATCTGATTTTAATCAGACTGAACTGAAACACAGAGCCAAACAAAACCACAAAAAAACAAGGCCACTGACGGCAACCCTTAAAGTTAAAGAGTAGAAACCGAGGGAGTCGCAGCCGAAATATACACCACAAAATACATCCAGATATCTCAGTATACGGGAAAGAACAAACCGGGTAGGCCGTAGCTGAAAAACACACTGAAAACTATTTCAGCCCTGAAAACCTAAGACATTTTGAAAAAGGGAAAGATTTACAACTGTATATTAGAGATCGACCTGATATTTAATATAATGACGGTCGTAAGGGAACTTGTATGATCCGGGCGACATATTACGGAACTTGCCTCAGTGACGTCTTTTAGAGGTCGTTTACATTCGCACCAAAGATGCTCGTGGCATTGTCTTTACGCGCTGCACCAACCGCTAAATAAGTTGCAATGTTAGTTATTTATAGCATTAAAAACGTTACTGAGTACCGGTTGAAAAATTTAGTATTGCAAGCGGTTTAATCGATTTGAGATTGACTACTACAATTAGTGACTCGATCACCATCAAATGCTGAACAAAATGTTGTTTCATACACATTACCTTCGACGGAAACAATGCCTGCTGATGTTGGTAAAATTACCAATGAAGGTGCTCAATAACGACTGTCAGATTCGGTGATTGCAAATCTGTCAGTGGAGAGTTGATCATGGCCATCTCGCGTAAGGTATTAGACGCAACTTATAATGCATAGGTGGAAACTAAAATTTTACCATGGCAAATTTCAAAGATAAATCAGATCCCGCATTTGACATGGGCGAGCCAGTGTTGGTGGATCGAAGCAAAAGAGATGTTCAGTATTATTTATAACCGGCTAGAGACCCCAATCAACTACAAATATAACTACATGTACAGAACACGTCTAGGCTTGTTTCTTCCACTGGAGGCTCTCCTGAAAACTGAAAGGAAACAAGTACATAATGATGTTGGAGGTACCGATTATCCTGCCAATGCCACAGCTGGATTTGATAACAACGGAATCATGATGTAGTTCAACAATACACGTTATTTCATCAATGGAAAGAAAATCAAATCAAATCTTGACAACGTTGATGTTGCCACGCAGGTTATCAGACTTCCTAGATACTGCGATGATTGCACAAAACAGCTCATCGAACCACCAGCTCGACTGATATTGCAGATATAAAAGTTGTAGTCATGGGTGATAACAACGCTTTTAACATTGGAATTGGATTTACGCAGCGTTACAGGCAACTTATTGGTGGTTCGTTTATGCAGAGAGGAACCCAGTCAACACTGTCGTTTCTCTCACAATACACAGATTCATGCCCACCAAGTAGTACTTGGGGACAGTCTATATGGCAAATAAGTACCCAACATGTTCCGACCGCACTAAAACGTGTTTGTGGCGTTTAAAAATATGAATCGTAAGGTTGACCAAACTCGTAGTAAGATGGTAGTAAACGGTCATCAGAAACCTTCTGAAGAAAATATCTGCTTGTATATGCACACAATCGTATTGCATATGCTTTTTACAATCTGTGGTCGTATATGGACCTACATTAAAACGTTGATACTACTTTCCAAATTTCCTAACACGACTTTCGTTCATTGGAAAATTGATAGAGTAATTGAACCTGTTACGTCTTGAAATAATAGTGTCCTATCACAAAGAAGAGGTTGCCCGTATTAACGTCAGCTGGACAAATGTCATTAAAACAATTGTATGGTACATTGAAGCTTTCTCTAAAAAAATTAAGTGGAATTATGTCCAGTGTGGTTGACCCAAACCACACCTCAATGCTGCCGAACAAAATAACACCTCAGTTGTATTAAATTTATTCAAATCGGAGGTGTTTTAAATGTAACAAAACTGTGGAATCTTTTCACTCCTTGCAGCGATTCCAGCATTGCTAGCAGCAGTAGCTCCAGTAGCTGCCAATGCCGCCGCGTTATGGGCTATCCGGCATTGCTTTGAAAATGTGGTGGGAGGCGGTGACTGGTGGACGCATAGCATCTGGCAGTGGGGATGGAAGGTCCATGAAGAAAGTACAAGGCCTTTAATTAGAAGGATCGAGTCGTCAAATACGGTCGGGAATAGGTCTTTGATTACCCAGTACAGAAGGTCACTCCGTTAACCAGTCTAGATTGACTCGCGATGGTAAAACCAGTCAAGCATTTTCGTGGTGTTGTTATGTGAAGTAAACTTGCATCGATGGTACCACGCAAACATGACGAGCATTAGGACCCATGGCTTACGAAGTTGTGTACCATTGTGTACCATTATGTTATTCGACTATCCCAATACAAACACCGTTGAACGGCTCCATATGTGGCCATCTTGCTGTTAAAGAGTTGAGTGCATTTGAGGTAGGCAACGCTTCCTCCTCGACAGCGCAAACAGTTATTGATTGTACATCGAAGTACGTGTAATATTATATAAAATGTCTATTAATATTTACGGACGTTGCTCAGCCCAACAACGTGGTGGTGATGCAGATCTGAACAGGTATGCCACTAAAGCGGGCTTGACCGAGTTTACTGGTCATGTTGTTTGAAGATCGAACTAGCAAACTTAAAACGTCTAAAGCGGACGTTCAATATATTATTGTCAGGCTCAAAGACGCTGTCGCAAAGAACCTGGCTGAGATCACTGAAAACGGCGAAATCAGAGACACCGGCGGGTGGATTGAGTCTACTGCAGACTATGTTGCTACTGCTAATATTGGTATGAAACACAACGTGGGTGAACTTATCGCACATGTGCCACCACAACTACGCGTAGTGACACCATGGGGTATAATTATAGGAATATTAATCAAAGAAAGAGAGGAAAATCTGATGATGGAACCTGAGTAAACTGTCAACTTCATTTCACGTTTACTGAAATTTTTTTTTTTAAAGATCTAAACGTCACATCTTATAATAAGTCCGAGAGTCTTGATCATACTTGGTAAGTATAACTAGAAGTAAAGTACATGCCGTCGAATGGGAAGGTCCATACATGATACTCGACATCTTGGTTTTGAATTTGTACTAGTAATATCACAACGTAATAGGCGGAACAGTGTTGTTAAAGAACCTTCAACATTTACATTATCAACATCATTAGTCGCCGGAGATGAAGTTAAGTTAGAAGGACTTAGCACCTACCCGGGCAGGTATTTAAAAGCTTTTTGCTTTTGTGTTTAAGATTAAATTTATCATTATATACGTGATGGATTCTGGCATTGGTGATGAAGATGCAGAATTTACTGAAGAGGTGTTAGACCAATTGACAGCGAGTGTTAATATTGGTGGTAATTTTGTTCTATAAAGATGATATCAGACGCAAGAATACACTTAAATATAATATTGTTGAATGCCAAATATAAATTGATACTTGGGACAACCCTAATGTCCGAATACTACCTTGGTGTAATAGCAGTAGCACATAAATAAGTTCGACCAGGTGCAAAACAGTCAAGGATTTTTTTCTACAACGATGAAGTGGAATTCACCGACAAAGCCATCCCGTTTGCGTTCACCAATGAATATGTTACGCCAAACATTGACTCAGCTAAGAAAACAAAATCTCGACTGTTATTCAGTAAGGACGCACTTGTTCGGGCAACACTTTTGGAAGAGAATGATCGTTTAATACATCACTAAATGGAGTGATCTGTATGTTATTAATGAAAAGAGTGCCAGCCACCAGAACACATAGTTAGCAAGGCGAGATTGAGACAATGTTGACGGAAATGGAAAATCACCGACAACTCCGAGCACGAATTGGAAACATCAAAGTGGATTTAAAGACAATTAAAGTTGAATAAAGCAAAAGAGAAAAAATATCTAAATACCAAAAACATGATGTCACGTCACAGTCTCACGGATGTGTCTTCAGTAGTGTCAGTAGCGTTTTTACCGCTTATTGAGGTTAGTGCGTCTATCTTGCATGACTCTGGCCATTATTTGTCTACTTGTTTGACCACTTTTTTGGTCACTTCACCTTCGTGGATTAATACTGCACCCGTTGCACATAGCATCTGGATATCTTGATAAAATAGATCAGAGTGACGTGTAACACAGGATGTGACCTATATTAGGAACAAAAATGCAAAACATACAGTTACACCCATTACTATGTTTTAACTGATCTGCGGAGTTTAGAATTCTATGACGTCATCATCTACAATGATACTTGGCAAGATCAATTGAAAACCATTGGGAAGTTGTTTGGTCGAGTCAGTGATGCAAATGTAACAATTAATTTAGGTAAAAGTGAGCTTTGCCGTGCCTTGTTTTATATTTAATTCACACTATTGTAAGTTCTTTTCATGTTTTTATTTTGTTGAATGTTACTAAATTTGTTTGTCTTCGCTCGTTTCTGTTACTCAGGTAAAGACTGTTTTGTAGTAACGTGGGAAAGTGATGATTGTAAAGGTGAATTGTAATCATGTTGCTGTCAAATGCTTGGATGAGGACAATAATAATAAAGTGATAATTGTATTAGAGAATACTGAAGTGCAGTTAAATAGAGATAATGAAAATCCAACGATTTAAACTATAAATTGTACATGCAAGGGTAATGAAAGCACTGGAATGCGATCTTAATCATTTACTACTGATGTTTGAAAATATAATATAATATGGAAAAAAAAATCGTTTATGTGAACTGATGTACGAAGAAACACACGGCAGCTTTTGTCATATTATATTTATCTGCACGGTTCTGTACCTCTGTACCAGCTAATTCAACAGAGGAGATGATGAAGTGTTGATAAACCAGACAGTAGTTATATCAAATTCATTGATTTACATGTAACCTACTTACCGCTTCATGTAGGATTTTACGTGTGTACTGTGTCCTTTATTAACGCTGCGGCTGAGTATCTTATCGTCAGTCAACCGTGTCCCATGGGGCCAGGCCGCTAACTCTTCCTGTTGCTGTGGAGCTCTTCAGACCATGTCACACATTGTGAACAACTGTCCACTGACAAAGTTCTCCGGTGGACTGCAGGTTCTGCATGCTGCTGCTGATAATGATGTTAAATGGTTGAGCACGCACTGCACACAATAATAATAATAATAATAATAATAATAGTGTACAAACTAGTCATTTATATTTCCGTCAACAGTTAAAATATAGAACGGTCTATCATAAAATGTAAAGATTTCCCACTCTATTTCATTTTCAAGGATCCAAAATTGATGGAAATGAGCAAGTTCCTTCCTATTATTTCATTGACGGAAGAAAACTATGATCTTCGGTCGAGTCTTATAAATAACCTCTCTGTCCGAATGATTCATTTATATTTGAGTTCTAAACTTATGCGACTGTCCCGCAGCAAATGAAACAGTTTATTATCGCTTAGGATGTAGACCATATAACACACGAATACCACTTTTGATAAATCTAACACTCTCAGTTCCAAACGAAATGCACTCTTTAATTTGGAAATACCAATTTACATGAATACGTTATCACTGAAGTATGTAGTCAAGTTCATCTGTACATTCAAAGGTGCAATCAGGTTTTAAGATACTGTAAGAAATTTAACTAGTTCTACGCATGTACATCAGATCTCATATTATGACACTTCTTGACATCAGTCTACATATTCTACTTTCCTATTCCATATTCTTGATTTCGATGGAACTTTCAAAACTTCTAACTTACATATACGAACATAAGCATGTATTTACTTTTTGCCTCATTATCACACTACCCTTTTACCTGCGAGACTCGCCTTTCTTTCATATATTACTTGTTGATAAAACGGCTTCACACACACACACACACACACACACACACACACACACACACACACACACATATATATATATATATATATATATATATATATATATATATATATATATATTAATTTCATTAGGATGCCTTTTTGTGCGGCCTGTGGGAAGGACTTTCTTAAGCTAGTGGACTACAACCCTGTCCTGTCCGAAAACGGTTCAGTGAGGTCCACAGATGACGGGGAAGGTTGAAGCCATGAGGAATACATAATTTACATTTTAAACAAGATAAATATCCATGGCAAATGATATATTTCTTCATTAAAAGTATATTAAAATCGGCCCAAATATTAGACGATTGTGATATTTATAAATATCAAAATCAATTTTGAAAAAGTGGAAATAATCCGAATCAAAGAATTAAATTGGATAACGCTACTCTCCTTTGTGACTGTAGAATGAGAAGTTAGTATTGGATATAAAATAGATGACCTTGTCTGAGTTACCTGGTTCGGTTGTTGCATAATGATATTTAAATTGCTCAAACTCTAGAGCGAGGTTTAACTTGCGTGCGTGAGTTATTATTTCGTGTTAGCGACTTACCTAAGCCTTACCTTAGTAACCCGCTTACGCAAGTTACAGAGCGATTGAATTTAGGTTCATGGAAAACATTGGACGCGAATAATAAATTATTTCCACGCTCGAGTTTTTCATTCATGTGCGTTAGTTATTGATTGCACTTGAAATGGAGATTATTATGCACCATTTATTACTCGACTTATTCAGTTACTTTCCATAAAGAATGCTATGTTCAAAATGCACAAAATAGTCAGGCCTTCATCTGAATTTGAGACAGCTTTGATTACTAGTTTAGAGGCGGAGAAAGGGAATTAAAAGCAGGACTCTGGTTCCATGATTTCGGCTTGAGAACAATGTTTTCCATGAACCTAAATTCAATCTCTCCGTAAGATCCGATGACTCGTGCACAACCAGATCGTAAATAACATTTCACTTTAGACTAATAAAAATGAACTGTACGAACATTTTCTGAATGTATGGCAATGAAAATTTCAGTGCATCAACTTTGATCGAAGACAATATTTTTGGTTTGCTCGAAAATTATTAACACTTGTATCCTACAAAAGAAGAACAATTTAACTTATAGACAGTAATTAATATGAAGAAAGCTAGTCATATCGAGCTTTTAAATTTCCATTCAATGTACTATTCAGTTCCTATATCCTTGGAAATAAATTGTGACGTAGAATTTATGTCCCTCAGCGGCAAATCACTGGATAATTACTTCCTCAATATCAAGACTGTGATCGTTGAAAGTTTATAATACTGCAAAAATAAACCAATTCGTCGTTGTTTAGAGGTTATCATTCTTTAGATGAGACAAAATGAACGAATTTTAATGGCAAATAATTACTGTTATCATTGAAACCTAGGATAAACTACAATGAAAAATAATGAAACTTTACGTGCCATGTCGGTATTAAAGGTAATGAAAAAGCAGACAGCGTCGCTAAAATGGCTCTATCTCTACAACCATCTGATTTAAAAAGACCATGCACTTATTTGAAACCTAGAATCACAAAGTCATTATTGAGTAAGTGGCAGGCATCATGGAATGGTGCTGCAAATAAACTATATGCGATCAAACCAACCCTATGCGTCTAGCCTCCTTCCTGCAGAACCATCCGTAGAAACAAGGTAATCATTGCAAGAAATCGAATTGGTCCTCCTTATATAACTCCCTCCTACATATTAAATGGTGACGACCCACCAGAGTACGTTTCTTGCAATCAACTCTACATTGTGAAGCACTTTATGATAGAGTATTTCGATCTCTAACCCACACGCGATGATTACTACAATTTGCAGCACATTTAGGAAGGTAAATGTGTCTTATATTTCTCTATTTCGTAATAAATCTTTTTGATGGTCTTTTTATTAAACAACCCTTTTGAGGCGCTATATGTGCCGTAAAATCCAGTCAACCAATCAATCCACCAGAAGATTTAGGTCACAACACATGACACACTCATCATTTGTCTCTTCCGTTTATAAAACTAAAGACACAATCATATATTGCAAGCAGCAAATGCCTGTATTTGATTCTATTGCTGAGATGATTATAAGGTAAGATTATAATTGTTATCAATACCGTTTTCTTTAAACTATACTTTTGGACGTATTAACCAAACATTTCAAAATCCGAATACAATAATGCGGAGTTGTTCGGAGCAATTGTTACCGGATACAGATCATATCATCTACATGTAGCGTTAGAGAATGACTTGGTAGCTGTGTGTTCTGCCCAAACCCAATTTATACATGTATACAGTAACGCAGACTTATGTACGGTAGGTGGTACAAGATAATCATTATAGCATCTACGTATAGCGTTGGAAAGCGACCTGGTACCATACTCTTTGCGCAATAAGGCAGAGTTTTGTGGGGTAATTGGCAACATATAATCATCATAATAGTGCTCGTGCTTGTTCCTGTTCGGCTGATAAAGGAGCTTATATGTTATTAATTTGTTTTTTTTCTGTCTTTGTAATCATTTCTTTTATTAAGTATTGATATACAATGACGTCAAATTACTTGAACTTAACAAAAACCTGGAATTTAGAATAGTAATGTGTGTAAATGTTTCACACCCTATCTCGTCATTTAAATAGCCAGAATATTTTTCTACTCTATACTTTCTGTCTGTCAGACAAACAATGTAGAGCTCTTGCAGATTTGTTTGTTGCCTGCCGATACAAAGTTACACCCTCCTACAACTTGCGGTACTCAGAGTGATACAGTGTATTTTACTGTACGACACAATCCTTCAATACTTTTATAACAGTGGTACGTTTCGACTTACCATTCACTCAAAGCCACTTTTTGAATCGTGTTTCCTGGAAGAATTATATATTGTCAGCTAAAGTCCACTCGGATCGAAGTTGGAGTTATAATAGGGTGTTTGTGATTATGAGGGTGTAACGCCGTTTTCTAGCTTATGATAGGCATATATAGCGGCCAAAAATTTTGATGGAGGAAGCCATTTCGTTCTGCCTACTTCTGATTTCACAGACTCGGTAATTAGTATGATGCTGTGAGTCATCAATTCTTGTTTCGGAGAAACAATGATCATACCAATTTTACTTCTTTTTGATATGAAATAAATGTTTGATTCAGTAGCATGGTCTCGTATAGAAAAGACTTCAGGATTGTTCTACTTTGGTCAGTTGCTCCTGAAATGGTTTTAAACCTTTCATAATGATGAATCAAGCTGTGTATTAAAGTAATGGAGGCTGCTCTTAGCTTTCCCCATCAAGCGTTGGGTCAGACAGTGTGACCTTCTATTACCATGTATATTCATAATAGCTCTAAAGTAATTAAGCGCTGCCCTAAAAACAATTCAGATATAAATGGATTAATATTAACAACTCGGAATATCTGATAGGTCCATATGCTGATGATTCAGCTCTCTTATCAGCTGACGATGACACTTTCCTCAACGCTGCTTCAATTAGTCTAGAAATCTCTGGATTTAGGGTGAAGTTTGACAAAACCCAGATCATATGATTTGGTGCTAAAAGGGGTCGTGGTCACTACTGATGAGAAAAACAACAACTTATTACTTAGAATCATTCTGGTATTTTTACACCTCTAGGAATTAAATTTGATTTGAGCAAAAGAAATGCTACTGTAGTAAATAATACAGAGAAAATAAAATCAATAAAACATTATTTCTTAATTGGTCTCTTAGAAATCTGTCCATGGTTGGAAAAATCACAGTAATCAACTCTAGCTTTGCCTATATTCATTCACCATGATACTTCCTGACCCTTCAAAGTAAATCACACAGCATACTGAAACAGTATTTTTAACTTTCTTTGGAGTGTAAAGGTGACACAATTACAGCGAATATGTAGTCAGTGGCTATTAAGATAGCTGGCCCAAGATGGCACACATTTAATCTTTTTGTCATACACTTAAAATCACGTGGATATAAAACTTAATGGATCAGCTTAATCATTCACCATGTAAACGTTTTCTTATAGACACTGTTGAAGATTGGGCAAGAGTCACTTTTCAAGGGAAGAAGGACTCCATATTAAGGTCGAAGAAGTTTAAAAGTTTTGGAAAGATTTGCTTTTTGCACGGGTGGAATTGCATCACTATCTCACCACTACCACTCGTACAAAGTTTAACCATTGCCACTCTGGTATAATATCTATCTATCTATCTATCTATCTATATATATATATATATATATATATATATATATATATATATATATATATATATATATATATATATATATATATATATATATATATATATATATATATATATATATATATATATTTCCTTGCATATAACACATTTATCCAGATATTTAAGATCAATATTATTTTCGTAGAATTATACCGAGTTCTTGACGTAGTACCAGCAACATGGAAGATAAAGATTACTAGAAATACTATGAAATTAGAATCACCACTACACCAAATAACAAATCTTCCCAGCTTGCAGGGTCAAATTGGAAAACCATTTTATGCATTATATAAGAGGAGAAACAAAATACTTCCAGCTGAAACGAAAATTATTTGGAACTTTAATTTAAAGCAGAATTAGTTGCACAAAGATTGTGCGTCAGTGTTTTTTCTTTCCCTCTCTGCTATTGAGGATACAGGACTTAAGAATTTTCAATGCAAAAAGTTATCCGTAGAATTCTCTATACTAATAGTATATTATTTAAAATGGAAATCGCTGAATCATCATTATATACTTTTGGTAATGAAGCTGAAGTGACTCTGCTTCATTTATTGTTTGGGATGATATTTGGTAAAAACAGTAATAATACATTTTAGGTCATTTCTTAGAGACAAATGTAATATTGAGTTATATTTAACAGAAGATGCCATATTATTTTTAATTATATATATAAAGGATTAAAGCAACCCTGACAGCTATTCAGTAATTAGTTATGTAAAAAAATGTGACTATGCGGGTATTCATGTATCTAATGCATATATTTGCTAAATATATGTATACATTAAATATATTTAAAAATTAAGATTATTTGTATTAATCTAGGTATATAACCTGACCAATTAAATAAAATAAAAACAAATTAAAAACTGCTTTAAAGATATGACAAAAATTCAGGTTAATTCAAATTCTTTGACTGTCAAATTACAGATTAATTATATAGATATAACAAGATCAGTCATATGTTAATTTTGAAAGAAATGAACATGTAATTTTGCCTGCGATCTTGAGTTAGCTGAAGGTATACAGTGGCGCCTTCTTGGTTTCGGTATGGTAACATAGGCTGTAACAGTTACTAAGGCCACTTCCGGTACAACTGCTGGTAAAATCTGTTCATTGTGTCTATATAATACTCTCTCTCTCTCTCTCTCTCTCTCTCTCTCTCTCTCTCTCTCTCAGGAGCTTTTTGATGGTCAATTCAACTCTTTTCCATAAAGACTGGAGTTATATATCGTCCTACAATATAAGACGTAGACTCTGACAAAGATTGCCTACAAGCACAAGCGGTTTTGTGCAGCGTGTTTCCCGGTAAAATGTCCAGGGAAGTAAATACCAAGTTTTCAACAACATTTCTAATACTAGGCAGCCCATATTGCCACAGTTACAAACATAAAAGGCTAACTGTTTCAGTAGTATCATACTTATACTGATGTATTTTGCCTAATGAAATCAAGTCAATTAAATCGATGTATTTTCAAGAGCCGTTGATAAACAGTTCATTTGCTTGAAATGCGATGGTAGATGAGGAATGCCAAAGTTTGTTAAAATGGGGTAACATTTTTGGAACGAAACGAATAGCTTTCGTCAGCATTAGTGCGGATTTCTTGTTGACCAGTCACCTTGCATATTTAAATTTATTTTATTATCATGTAATAACTAAACGTGCAGGTGTGCCTCAATTGCGAGAATGACATAAAGGAGACGATATTGGAACTCACACACACACACATCCATATATATATATATATATATA
>JAECUM010044873.1:0-27090 GCA_016617855.1 Megalonaias nervosa | reverse complement strand
AGAGAGAGAGAGAGAGAGAGAGAGACAGACAGACAGACAGACAGACAGACAGACAGACAGACAATCAATGGAACGTTCGTCCCACATCTTCGGGCACTCGCGCTAACTTCCTGTCAAGTCACATTCATCCTCATTATTCTTCTATAAACATTATTACTTCATATGTTTGTGTTAATTCTGTAATCGTATTTTGCCATGTTTGCTAATACTCAAAAAGTATATTGTATCTCTATTTCTGTACTTAGATTGTTGTCAAAACGTCTGGTGTCATGTGGCGAGATAATAGCAGTCTGACTATGCATTGTTGTAATGAATATGAAGGGATTATCAATAAAGTACTGGAACTCTTTGCATTGATTAATCAAGGAGACGCTGTGCTGGTGGAAACCTTCATTGAGACAATCAAACCTGACAAGGTCGCCACGGGTAAGAATATGATTTTAGTGCAATCCAAGATGAGAACTACTTGATGGTTTAATATGATAAATGTCAACTCATTCTTTTTTGTGATCGACATACACATCCCATGAGACCGACCCAGAGAACCATCTGTCCCACAGAATCAATCACTATGGGTAGTAACCAAAAATCATATTCACAACTATGTGTCATCCTCCTACATATCCATGTTTGGTTAAGAAATATTCCAAATTGTCAGAGTTTGACAGTTTGTTAAATGTGACTTTTCCTCACCTTCAAATGCACTAGGAAAGCCAAATTCCAGCACGAGCATTATTTTAGCTTAACCTGCACAAAGTGGTGTTGGCATCGTAAAGGTTAAGAACAAATGAATGGACATATATACAGATTGAAGGTCAGATAGATTAAGGACTTCAAAATATCTCCATGAAAATACGTGTGGAGAAAACGTGAATTGCTAAACCAGATAACAAGATGTTGCTGAATTTGTATCATTCGCAATTCTCCTTAAAGTCATTGACATCTTTTCTCTCTACTTCTTAGTAAACATTACATGTTAGAACTCATTGCCTGCATTCTCGAAGTCTTATCTATTTACCGCTTCTTTGGAAGTGGGAAATGCAGCTGGAGCGCTGAAGTGATTTTATAGACTCACAAAGTTGATTTTTATACAATAATATTATGTAAACCCTTACAGAGCTTATATTTATTCGTTACTTCCGTATGCATTCCATTTTCAACTTCATTTTTTCAGTTCCTAGATGGTCTTGTGCAAAAGACTGTGCTATTCGTATGAGATCAATCGTATGTCGAAATCATATGGATAGACCTGTGACAACCAATGTTAGTTATTTTCACATTTTTATATACTTTATAGTTTTCTAGACTATAGCATATGACGATTTGATGCAAACTAGCACTGCAATAAATGCAAATGTTAAAATGTGTCACATTTCCCTATACCCATACAAATTCTTAGAGTAATCATTAAATAGAACGTTTCCGATATTATTTATAATCGATCACTGGTTCTTGATAAGACGCAGAAAAATATGTTTTGACATTGACTGTTAGGCCATTTATGCCAACTGTTTGTTGTAACACAACCGTACCCACGTATCTGACTCTCCGGGAATGAAAATTATATTAAACTTGTTCGCAGTAAATTGACACTCTCTTATAGAATTATATCCTAAGCGAAGCTTGCAAGTTCACAAGTTCAAGTTACTTCAGTTCACTTTTAATCTCAATTAGCTTTGATTGGGCTTCTACCAGCTGTTTTCCACAGGAACGATATTCAACTTTGAAGGATGTCTCAAGAGGGTTATATTACATATCCCTTTGAAAGGTATTCGGTGGTCGTTTCTACTATTCTATGAGTGTCGTCTTACTTGGGAATGTCCTCCTGTATGTATACTACTGGACCAAGCTTTAGCAGAACTGTTATCATTTAGATACCCTACCAGACATTTTTAGGACAACACTCCCCTCAAATGAAGCCAATTCATCTCTGAGTTGGGTGTACGTTGTTTGATTTCATCTAAAAATGCAGACCCTTATATGACGCTATGTTAATTGCCAACAGCTCAGGGCCTTGGCTGTTTGGTGCTCCTAGGACGTTATTTCGAAGCTACCCTTAATCAGTCCAGCTTTGTTTCATATGAACAATGCTGAATCTTATCTGCCAGCACGGTATTTCGGAATAGAATTTGGGTTTACACGTTTTAATTTCATATAAACAAAGGCAATACTATATACCGTCGATTTGTTAACACACATATCTGGTTCTAAACTCTTTGATTTAATATTAATGAATCAGACGCTTTGGCAAATTGTATGGCGTTGATCCATGCTCCCTGTTGTCGGGCGTACAATGGAGAATCTACATCATATACGCGTGATTGGACAAGAAATTCAGGTCACTGCTTATGGATTCAATATAAAATACGTAGACTCTTGTCTACTGAGAAATTGCTTGACAACAGATCTAGCACAATTCTTTGTGTATTTATTCCATGACTTCGATACGCAAATATTCGGACTAATCAAAATGATTCAACCGGCAAACGCATGGCACAATCACAATAATACATATTAATATGTGGTAGACATTCATTAACAATTCATATAATGTGATCTGTCGCAAAATATATCCATTGTGACTCCATAATGTCTTAAAGTACAGACGTCTGTTAACCTATAGCTTAAGCAGAGTACAATATTCTTATTATCAAAGACAAACATAAATTATACCGTATATTGTTAACCACTTAGCGGTCCTTTTAGAAGTCATTTATACTCTGTGTTAAAGACAAAGCATTCGAATGTACGCATCATAACATCATAATTCTCCATAACAATATAAGTATGGTCCAAACATGTAATGAAATGATTACTTGTAGTCAACACGGTATAAAAGCCCCGTGTTCGTAATGGTCAATCTTGCATAAGTCATTGACCTTTATAGACAAAATATTTAAATTTTAGATTATATTTGTATTGGTTTAGATCGAAGTTCTATACATTAACATATTGAACTGGTCGGTGTATTATTTATCCAGATTTCTAAATACTGCCTCAGTCTTATATTGCTAATCCTTAATCTCTTCTAATAATTCCTTTCTCAGGCTTCCATATTATATGCGCATCTTTGCAAAGGAAATCAATTAAGAAAAACTAGTGTCGATTTTCTCCATAAGTGTCTGTAAAACAAATAATTTCATTTCTTTTAAGCTGATGTGCGGAATATCTCTCGTGAGAGGCCCAGTAAAGGAAGACGATACGATTTGCCAGCCGCTAAATGTCACTCTGATTGGGTATGGTCTCTTTGATGAGAGCGAAATAGAAAGGTTTGAAAAAGATGTCAGGGAAAAGTCCACCCACGTTTTGGACAGCATCATGTCATATGAGAGTGAACTCAGCACATCGGAAAGAGGAGGCCTTCTTGCTGAAACTGATGTCATTGGTACGTTATATTAAAGTCTGAAAAATACAACGGATATGGACACGTACAACATATATAAGGCATGATAAATAACATACAATGGATGGAACAACTATAAGCATTGCAAGGAAATATTCTGTAAAGCAATACTTAAGCTAACTTACATAAACGAAAGCATGTTTAAAACACTGAAGTGGACGTGATGTTATTCTCTTTGTCGATCAATGTCTTGTTTTTGTAAAGTCTGACATGTGCAATCGAAATGTTTCTTAATGGATTTGAAATCGCCTTCGTCTTAATCCCACCACCACCATTTCAATACACTCGACTGACTCAGTCAGTAGAGGCCATCACACGTTACGTTCACCGATTGAGTGTATATGATCAATAAATCAAGAGTGGAAATTAAACGAGTTTACTTGGATGTACCGGCATCTTTTATTTAATCCAAATAAGTTTTAAAAGATTAATGAATTTATATTTTCATCTTATCAACTGGCAGTTATTATCTACAGCATAGACTTTATAAATCAGTTATTCACTCTCTTATGGAAATCAACGAGCATGTTTCAGATATGGCTCGATATAAAAAAATATTTAATCTACTGTTCGTGCAAATTGGCCTAATTCTGTATAACGAATGGTATCTGGATGTGAGAGCATTATTCTGCTATAGAGACGTTTTAATTATCAATATCACTGTGTCGTAATAAATAAGCTTCGCCGGGACACCAGATGTTATATTAACCAGAAAGTTTTGTTTTCTTAGATCTGCATTATACACTAGTCAGAAGCTCAACATAGTGCTCATGTTAGCGTCCTTCGTTATGTGTGTCAATATCTAAGCCCATAAACGCTCTAGGTTAACCTCGCTGCATTAGGAAGTGATCCAGAACAAATGCGATATGTTGTACTAACGTGTTTTACCACGTTTAAAAATTTAACCATTTAGTTTTTTCATACAAAATGTCAAGCACTCAAAAAGCATTTATGACTGTAACGCTTGATTACAACAGAGGTCACCAACCTTCCAGCCATCCAACAAGCAAAAACCCTCTTGATGATTTAAGAATATAGGTACCGCTAACATCTAAATCAACGATTTGCCAACATTCCTGTCAAAGCACCTCTAGAATCTTTGTCAAGTCGTGTCAAACGATTTGTATCTGTTTCAATGAACCACTACATTCCAAATTCTTCACGAACCCCTTTTAAATGATCTGTGCGGGGTTTGTTTGACCACTCTGATCCATAAATGTTATCACTTCTGTTCTAACAGATGTGTGCATATTTCAGAGAACTATGCCATCAAAATGTCTAACTTGAAGCCTTTGCAGAATTAGTTTTCTCTATTTCATTACTTATACGTTATGTTCAGGTATTGACTTTGTGATCACCAGACGAAACGGTGCACTTACTCCTGTTGGAATTGCGGTGAACAGTCACAACTGCATCGCCAAATGCCAGATGTTCGAGAACTTATATCCAAAGATGAAAGGAGCGTCAGTTGGTCCTCTTGTAGAGACCATGATAACAAGATCTCAGAAATTTATTATGGTCGGAAAGACAGTACTTGTGGTAGGAGCAGGTGGCTTCAGCAGACAGTTCATTTGGACAGCAGCACAAGAAATGGGCATACAGGTAAATAAGTTACTGTAGATCTCCAACAATATAATCTGTTATATTTGTAACAAGCAACACATGTCACAGAGGTTTCACAAATCCAGATTCGTCCACCTTTGTATGTAGTTATACTATCTATTGGGACAAATAGATATGTTAATGTTAGGATAAGTCACTTCTTGACCGACTATGTATTATTTACTCTAAAGCTGTCCATGTTGTCTGCGACTGGCATCAATTTCAACTGTAATGTGATTGTATTGACAACAAGAATGAACGTACTACAGTTGTGATGGATGAAGCCACTCTTTAATAGCGAAACTGGTAAACTATGTGAATCATGATCTACGATCGAAAATAATACCGCTCCACGAATGTAGATGGGAGTTACAGTGTTGCTCTATTCCCTCCGTACATCTAGGTTTGTATGTGACTGTGGAAGGGCAATCGAGTTCTGTAAAAATATTCATGTTCATAGTGCAGACGTATTAAGATGTAATTCTAAGTTAGAAACATGAAATATAAATATAGTGAATGCTGATGACTGGTGAGGCAATTCTGCAAAGCAGCTGGACCTGTGGGCATCACTCAATAGATTATGGATTTGATATCAGTATAAGAGATTTATATTGTATGCGGAGAGACGACATCGGTCTCATTGTTTCATTAAGATATCTGAAAAACACATATTCTCGGAGATGTTATTATCATCTAAATTAGTTGAAGCCAGGGTCTTCAGGGTCATGTGTAGACTTGAGAAAGACAGATTTTATGATGATGTTCATCGGGAACCTTTGTAATGCGTTTTGCAGCATTTATATAGTCTTTCAAGCTTTTACGTTCACACGAGCGTGCTTGAGGTCAGGCATGGCTATCAAAACAACCAGGAACGTTATTGACAAACCAAGTGATTATTGAAAGGTCTAAAACTATGACCAGGGAGAAAATAATACAGGTCATTTAATTCTCATTTAATTCTGGTTTGCTACACCGATCATGTCTTTAAGAACAACTTGATGAAACGTGTTATATCATTTGGTTGCTTTGCAGGTGGTGTTGGTTGATTGGGATCCAAATCATTGCGCCAAACACGAGGTTGCTGAGTTCATCCATGTAGATTGCTCAGATCATTCTCAGGATGACCAGCATGCTATGAAGATCTACAAGCATATTGAGAATAGCCAAACTAAGGTGGATGGCTGCCTCACATTCGTCGAGGATTATGTGCCCCTAGCAGCCATGTGTTGCGATCTTCTTCACCTACCAGGTAGGGGCCTTATAGGATAATGTTCAGTTCCACGTTATATAAGGTGAACTCTTGTTTAGGCGAGGTCAAACGTCGGTTGTTATTGTTCCTGAAATCATTAAAATTTAGTAATTTATTTTGCTCTTCGAGCCATAATATTTGTATTGGTCTTCAGAGATTATGAAAATTTTCATTAACTATTTAAATACACACACAAATATTCTTTGAATTTAAATCCTCTGCTGCTCTAAATATCACTGCTTAAGTTGCACCGAGGTTTAAACATAACAGACCCTGATCTGTCGTCATTGAATGCACTGCCTGATAAGGGTATTTGATGCTTGTTCTACAAACGATTTCAAGCATATCGCACTTTGGATTCCATCATACAACAAGCATATGTATGGAAATACCAAGAAAGTTATGCCCTCACAATGACTTGGTCTAATTTGCTGGGAACATTTACTCAATGAAGTGATGTTGAAACATACTTGTACATATTCTACTAAGCTCAACTTCAGATTTATTAAAAGCGCCCACAATGAGATTCATTTTGCTTGTTCATCTTTTAGGATGAATTATAAATACATTTTGGTTATTTTTTGCGATTTTATTTTTCGTTTTCTTCACTTTAAAAAATACATATGCAACAGAGCAATATGTAACTCCATAAATTCTGTCATTCTTTTAAAAATCAATCACAGAAAAAAATATTCTTATCTAACACATTTTTATGCAATTTTTAGATCCGTTATTAACTGGTTGATATATATGCCAGAGATCTTGTGCTTGAATCTCGTGGTTAGGATGAAAGTTTTCATTTTTCGTTGCTTTCTTATCACGTCAGAATCAACCAAGGCCGTTTTAATTTGTACAGAAATAATCACTCGTAATTTATCTGCTTATTGTTTATTTACTGCTCTAAAACCAGACAGTAAACTTTCACTGCAATATAACATAATAATACAAAATGTGTACCTTTATACTATGATTACAAGTGATCACGTGCTCGGATAGACCTATAACTAGCTTACACATTGTACATTTAAGCTTCATTTCTTCCACTCCACTAGGAGCAACAGAAACAGGAGCATTGGCGGCTAAAAACAAGAGCGCCACACTAGCTATCCTGAGGGAAAGGACGGCCGACATACCAAACTGGCCGAAGACCTGCCTGTACACGTCATGGTTCTCTCCATTGAAATCTCAAGATGACATTGAAAAAGTCAAGAAGGTTGGAAAGTTCCCTCTCATCATGAAGTTGGAATACGGTTATTGCGCTGTGGGTGCCACACTGGTGAGAAATGCTGAAGAAATGGAAGACAAATACAAGGAAATTCGTGCTGTATTACAGGAGACAAAAGACTTCATTGGCATTGGGCTTGGTCATGGCAATACCATGATGGCTATGGAGTATCTTGTAGGTACAGAGCATGATGTTGATGTAATTCTCCGTGAAAGGAAACTTGTTGCTGCATTTGTTTCTGACAATGGTCCAACAAGAGGCAATACCTTCACCGAGACTGCCGCCTGTATGCCTAGCGTCCTACCTTACGAAAAACAACGACAGCTTATCGTAGCTGCTTACCAATGCTGCACAGAGATTGGCCTGAAGAATGGTGTCTTCAACGTGGAGTTTATGATGGAGCAAACCGGTCCAAAACTGTTGGAGATTAACGGGCGAATGGGCGGATTATATCTCAGGGACTGGATCAGAAAGATATATGGAACAGACTTGCTCCTGTCTGCATTCGAGGTCTCTTGTGGTATTAAGCCGTATGTTCCCGATCCAATACCAATGGGACAGATGATGGGAATCATGTGCATTCCCTCCCTCCATAGCCATATTTTTAAGGACCCATCCTATTCATCCAAATGGAAGGAATTAGAGGCTACAGGGAATTTCAACCTGTTCGAAAAACATGCAGAGGTTGGTGCAGGTGGATTTGAGTTCCCATTTGCAAACATTACTGTGATGGAGAAGGATCTTCCAACAGCCAGACATAAACTTATGGCAATCGCCAAAGATCTTAATATCGTCCATCCTGATTACGATGTTGATAGATTCCTGAGCGATTTTCAGCGTACATAAAACAGACCTAATCGATTTACGGCGTATGCAGCGTAGACCCGGGCCATTTTAGGCGCCTAAAAACTAGATAGGTCCTTGACTGATATCGGGCATTTATAAAGATTTGAAGTTTCCTAAGCAATATTTGGCGCAGCCCATGTTATGACAATAAGGCTCAGTATTTAATGATGAAAGAGATATATCTACCAAATCAAATAAAATCTACAGAAATAAAGAGTCGTAATGAGTAATAATAAGTAATAATGAGTAATAATGAGTAAACTCGTCCGCTTTGTCTGTCAAGAAAAACAACTTTGGGCCTCACTAAAGAAAATGAACCTGTTTGTCTTCAGACAAAAGCCAGCAGGAATATACTGTTCTTGGACCGTTCTCCAGACTTAAGAAAGTGAAGGAAGGGAATACGAATGAGGAAAAAGATCCTTTATGTTAAATTGTGTAAGAATTGTTATCTTTAAATCTGTCTAACTTCTGTACAAAATCTTTACTTGTACATTTTGTTAAGTAGGTATTGCTTTCATTTCATTTTCTGTCGAAATTTGTATTGATCAAAATTTATTACAATTTATGTCATATGTCAGTGAGTCCTTTTGCGCAAAGGTACGTACTCAACATCTTTTAAATGTTTAAACTGCATGCAGAAAATAATAATCGTTTTAGTTTTAAATATATTTGAATTTCTTGCACACTTATTTACATATTGTACAATTGTTTTCAGTATATACTGCTTGGTTCATTTTTAAATACTATTAAATATTTAATTTTTGGCAAATTGAGCCACTTGTCAGTTTCGTAATAATATATTTAAAGCATTCTTTAGAAATCTGCTTTCTGTTTCTTTTCTGTAATTCGACTTAAGTTCATAATAATGCATGATGTTCATATATGTCATATATTAAATATCGTATTCATGTGTTTCTTAGTCTTGCTTAAATATCGTGCCAGGTTCGGAATTTTAGTGCCGCAAGCTATGTTTATAAAATATTCAATGTTCTCGTTTTCTCCGTGAAATTCTGTGTAACGTTTTGAATACATTTTCGTTTATATCTGGCAAAGTCCATGTCAGTTTCTGATTTTTAGTGTTACTGTTGGTTTCAGATATTGTAATATTTTAATCATTCATTTCTATTTGTTTACGTGTCTGCCATAATTCTGTGGCAGATGTATCATTTTAGTTACATTATAAAAAATGATTTCCTAAATTACAGCTACTTACAGTATCCGTAAAATGTCAAAATTTAATTACACTACCAACATGGCCTGAGGTGGAGGCAATGGTTTATATAGAAATATAGGACATATGCATGTAGCTACTGAGCAATATTGAGCGTATCAATGGGAGCCGTCATTTGCAAATATATCCTGAGATATTCTAGCGGTTAACGTCATGACCTAAGTTATTACGGATGTGCACTATCGTGAAGTAGATTATGGTAACGTAATGTTACTTATCCCAATGCTAAGTTCCCATCAGACCCGACCCTAAAGTTAAATTATCATAGGTGCTCATACCAGACTCCAATGTTAATCCTATACACGCTTTAAACATTGAACTCCTATAAGTCCCACTACCATCCTAGTCCAAGCAGGCCAACATGGCAGTACAGTGAACTTTGCCATAAGACCCAGACAACTTTTAATTTCTTAATAGCTGGTTGTATATTATAATTGTATTAGTAGCTTTTAATTAAGAAATAAGTAACTCAGTATGATTTCCTCATTCCCACAAATTGTGTTCGGCGTTTTCACTTGATCCAAAACACATTTGGTTTCTATCCTGCTACAGATGGGTCAACTTAACCGGTGAGCGGTATGAAGAGCACTTGGGCCTCATGTTTACTTACAATCTAATAATTGATAGCATGTTGCTCTCTCTCTCTCTCTCTCTCTCTCTCTCTCTCTCTCTCTCTCTCTCTCTCTCTCTCTCTCTCTCTCTCTCTCTCTCTCTCTCTCTCAGAAGATAAAAAGGTAATATCGAGGCCTAAACTTTCATTATTGAAGTTGCATTTCGTTATCACGTAGATCAAATGAATTAAACATCAGTATTTCTTAACATTGAACATCGACAAGAATCTGTGCATGTACATATTCGGATATTCTTTCGGTTTTCCTTGTGTAATGGAACCAATGCAAATGTAATAATGAAATAATGGGATAGATATAATTATAACGTAACAAATCTATACAGGGATTCCTCATCTTCAATCACAATGCGTGGCGTATTAGAGAGAAACATACAACGCACTGTTGTCATCAATATTTGTATAATGGCAGCGGAGAGTGTAGTCAATTATCTCTGTCAAACTTCTTAATTTATGGCTATGACGTTAAGCAGCAGAGAGGGTGAACCCTACAACTTTGTAGGAGACCTTATTTTTGAAAATTAAGGGTTCCTACGAAGGCTGAAAAAAAGAAGTTTTTGTCTTAATAATGAAAACTTCTTTAATTGACCAGATTTTTTTCACAATCTGGTCACATACGTATGTCCTTCACCCTCTCTGCTGCTATAAATTAAACAGCCATTATAGATATTATCAATAATGAGTATTGGAGAACCACACTCAGCTAAATTAGCTCTACTGCTGCTATGATTTTTATTCAAAAATTATATCACGTCCGTTGCGATATCTTGACCTAGGATCATGTAAATTTATCGTTACAAAACCAAAGGGAGCAGCTTGTGCTTTTGAAAAGAAATTTTTAAATTTATTCATGTCCATGTCGCCTGAACACCAAGTATAATAAATATGCTGCAGCGTATGATTATCTACGCCATTAAACACAACCAAAATATCGCAGTTGTCTCTGATTACTTTTGGAATTTGTGTATATCTCTGTGTAACATAAATCACGTCTGTATTTTTATGTCTACCTCGTGAAAATATTCTAGCTGGATTTGATTGTTTGTCCAGCATAGCATCATCATACACTACTAAATTATTAATGAATCCATCCAGATCATCTACAGATGGCGCTTCATCAATATCAGTAATAAAGTCTATGATATTGTCTTCATGTAACGATTTTGCGTTTTCATTAAAATCTTTAAGTACTTCGTAACATCGCTGATCATCTACAGATGGCGCAACTAAATATAATTTTCCCACTTCAGCCATCGCATTATTAGATTAAGCGTAATTGCGTCTTTCCACTTCCAGATGGGCCTATTATAATCATTCTGATAGAATTCGGAAGCGCTGGATGGTGTTTTACTGGCTCTTGTTTTCGTGTCGCAGAAAAGTCAATTATATCCATATAATAAATAATATGAGTCTATATTGTGTTTGATGCAGAGCACCTACCGATACTACTGAATTAACGACAGGAACAACAAAAAATAAAAGACGTGCACTTACAGGCAAGTGTGTGAAATGTGGTACCAAGAAATATAAATTTGTCTCCATGACTAAGTCAGGAACAAAGACAGGTGGTGATATCGCTGCTTCGTTAGGAAAATTACCAGGAACTCCGTGGGCTAAATACCCTGGTGAGAAACATTTACCCGGATATAATTATTGTGGTCCTGGAACTCGACTTGATATCAGACTCGATGATCAAGATCAACCAAAACCAGGAGAGTATCCAGTAAATAAGATCAATCAAGCGTGTCATGTTCACGATGTCGCGTATAAAAGTAAAGATTTGCAGCACCGACATCTTGCGGATGTGAAATTGATTCACGCGTTAAATTCTATACCTAATAAATCTCTCAGAGAAAAATTAGCTAGTTTTCTAGTAAACACTGCTATGAAAGGTAAACTGGTGCTAGGGGCTGGCAATTAATTATATAACTATCATAATGGAATCTGTTTATTATTACCCGAGAGGATTCTGGAGAGGTAAGGCAGCGATTAGTAAACTCGCCGAAGCAGCAAAAGTTTCACGTGATGTCGCTGCATCATGGTTAGCACGACAGGCAATATGGCAAATCTTCCTAAGTCTACCTAAAAGAATTCATTACGCGCATTTTGATGTTAGTGTCCCTAATGAAGTTCATCAAGCAGATATTTTGTTTTTACCACACGATACAATTAAAACACGTGGACGAAAATCACGCACGTACAAATACGCGTTAACTGTTGTTGACGTTGCGAGTAGATATAAAGAAGCGGAGCCATTATCAACAAAGACAACATCTGAAGTTGCATCTGCGTTTGAACGCATTTATCAACGTGATGGTCTACGATGGCCACGGTTATTACAAGTTGATCCCGGTAAAGAATTTCTTGGAGTAGTATCATCGTTGATGAAGAAACGTAACGTTAAAATCAGACGAGGACATACTGAAATTCATCGTGATCAGGCAATCGTTGAACGATTTAATAGAACACTTGCCGAGCGGTTATTCGGATATCAATATGCAAAGGAAATATCTACTGACTTCAAAGATAGATCTCGTGAATGGGTTGCAAGATTACCGAGTGTGATAGCTGCGTTGAATAATGAAATTACTCGTGCAACTTCCATGAAACCTTCTAATGCAATCAAAAAAATATATATATCCCGTAGCTACGGACGACATGAATCTTTCTCTCAACCAGTATTAGGAAATGTTACAGTTAGATATTTATATGAACCTGGCGAACTTGAAGGCGGTAAAAAAAGAGCAACCGATCCTATCTGGAGCGTGACTACACATAACATTTCTAGCGTAGTTAGATCCACTGGAAGACCTGCCATATACAGACTAGATTCTACTGCCCCTCAACGCGGATTTGTACGTGAACAATTGCAAATAATTCCTGAGGATACACAATTACCACCAAGCTCAATTTTGTAAACGTCCAGAACCTCGACGTCGATTACACTCAAGACAAGTCAGCATTACATTTTCACGTGTGTGACCAAGATCACTATTAATTCTGTCTACGGTAAATTGTCTTGGATTATTATTTGAATGCTGCCATGACATATTACAGTTGCAACTTGCGCAATGATTATTTTGTAGTTGTTTTAGTTTTATAATAAATTCAACATCAATATCAAAATCACGATTATTTTTTTTGTCACACTGCTTATAACCAGATAGTTTTTTTCTTATTACGTCATTATTAACAGTTTGATCATTATTTTCTATAAAATTCATAATAACCCTATGTAGTTGAGATATTCTCCTGACCCTAGAAACTGCGAGATAGACTAAATTTGACCACTCGATCCGATCATCTACAATCCAGATTTTAGTATCAGTTATAGTTAATCCCTGTGACGAGTGAATCGTTATAGCGTATCCTAACGTCCACGGCGATTTATTCATACTCAGCGCATTCTCAACGACATTAATATCGACTAAAACAATGTCATTCAGTACAAGATTCTGTATCCTTGGTGGAACCAAGGCACCAGGAATTTCAACATCAATATTCTGTCGTCGAGTATCTGAGGGGCGATAACATAATGGTACAGGTAACGTTGGAAACTTTTCTTTATGTAACGTAAATAATTTCTTTTGTAGTTCATCACGAACTATCTTTCTACTCGCGACTATTAAATCAGCTGGATTCCATAAAGTCCAAAATTCATTCATAGAAGTCTCTGGAATTACTCCTCGCATTATCTCACATTGTACTCTGTCTGGCTGAAGTCTGATTAATCTTTTAAATTCCTTCAGCGGTTCATCGATAGCTCTATGGTCATTATGTATTTCTGCATAATAATTTACGTTATTCTTTAGCCATTCATGTGGAGACTGTCCAACAAAGGGTGGTGGTTGACCATGATCGCCACACATAATCACAGCAGTATTCTTTGTCAATAACCATTCAAGAAATGTTTTTAGTGTTTCTAACGACACCGTGCATATCTCGTCCCATATAATATATTTAGGTATATATTTTTCACCCATTCGCTCAGGAGTCCACGTGTCTCCGCACCATCTAAAGAAACTGTGATATGTACACGATTTTACTCCTCGTTCTTTTATTTCTCTAGCAAGTTTATGTGTAGGTGTCAAAACAATTATATCTGAACTATTATTCATAAATAAATTAATCGCACGAGTTGTTTTACCTGACCCTCCACACCCATTAAGATAAACGGTCTTATGTCTAGCCACAGGATCGTACACAGATGGTGTAGATGACTTTGATGTTTGATTACTATTTCTGTAATATGTCTCCACAATTTCAACATCGGCAGATTCAGAATAACTAAATATATTTTCTTGTTTTATTCTCCACGTCCCCCATTCACCATTACCGAGTTTTAATAAATCCTTATATTTTTTATGTATATAAAATGAATCCGTAGCGACTCTGACAGCGTGACGAGGAAATTTATTTATCATCGATAGTAGGTTTATCGAAACATAAGCTAACATCGAAGATCTTAAATGAGTAAACTGTGGTGAGTCGCCATCAAGGTAGCTCACAATGGTACCTAGTTTCGTTCCATCTGATAAATAAGCATTACATCTGTTTATAAACGTATTTTACTCCGTTGTATCAGCGATTATAAAATCTAGTTCAGCGTCGTCCATAATCAATCTTGTACACGCTCGTTTATAATCGTATGAACCACCTTGAGTAAATTTACCGATTATTTTTCTACCGAGATCCTTTGCAAATTTTTCATCATGCTCGTTCCTGCATTTATTTATTTTAATAATATAATCTTCATCAATATCAGGGAATTCTTTCCTGGTATCATCGATATTAAATCTGTCCGGTTCTGGTAACCAAACTTGCTTCTGTGAACTATACGATATAATCGCTTCAGTTACTCTCAACGATATTAAAAATCCAGCATCAAGCATATACCGCAATAGTACTATCGGAACCCAACATTTTTCTGAAAAATGTCTTCCAAACCAAGCATAAGTAATCGGATGGAGATTTTCTGCAAATTCGAATAATTCTACATGAGCAAATCCGGTTAAGTCAAATCTGGTCCTTCCATGGGAAGGGGTCCGTTTATTGCAACCCTGGTCATGTCATGTGTAGGATGTCCGAATCTCTTAAAGTATTTAGAACATACTCCATATCCAAGAAAACTCCCAGGATAACATGCTACCATATCAACCGAGATAACATCATTATAATCGTATTTGGTGTTCCATAACCCACCGTGACCATATTCTATACAACTTTTCTTGACATCTTCAAGGAATTCTGATCGTGTCGTTTTCCATGAATTTTTCTCCTGAGCGAAATGAGCCGCTACAGATGGAACTGTAAAACAATTATTTAATAATTGTCTCATTTTGACATCGTCTGAAGTATATTCACGCCAAAGGCGTTGTGCAAGATGTTCCATTTCCTCATGGAGAGATTCTGTACGATAAATATCACCGTTAGGCCGTACAAACTGATCGTAATCGTATTCCGAACTCTGAAATAACCAAACAGAAACAGGATCGGTTTTACTTATATTTCTGATAAAATCAAATATATCACCATCATAAAACTTAACTTTTCTATCTCATGGAAATATCGTTACAGCAGCAGTCCATGCGTGCGCGTTATGATCAACGATTGTTATAGGGTTTCCATTTTTTATATATTTTGGTTCGTATAATATCTCTCCGGTTAGTGTTTTTACTGTTATTGGAAATCTTAATAACTTTTCTAGTTCATCAACATCCTTAATAGATGCACCAGTATCTTTAACCGCCTCTGCCCATGTGTTTATTTTTTTATGTCTTAAATCTGTTAAACCATTACCACGTATCGCATTTGTAAAATGTTCTGTAACTCGTTCAGCTACACAGTTTATTCTTGATATTTTCATCGGTTTGAGATCCGCAACATTAGGTTTATTATTTAGCGGAAATATTCCATACACAACTGCAGTTGCTGGATAACTTTGCATATAGTAGGGTTTATCAATGCCAGTAAGTATTCCGGGCTTAGATTTATTACTCAAAAGAACAATATTACCCCCGGGCTGCACACGGACTGGATCACGCTTATCACGAATAATCCAAATATCTTCTTCTGTATTTACAATAAATTTTATTAAAATAAAATATTTTTGATTATCAAGGTGATTAATAATTACTTTTCCTCGTTTGTCATTCATCATATTAGTAACATTTCCAACTCTGAATGTTGACCATACATGAACTGCACCATCGTCACGAAATTCCTTTTTTGCTTCACGAATACGTTCGGTTACCGTTAATGCCAGATCCTGCATCGAAGTACTAAATTTATATTCTGATAGTCTGTCAAGGTCAAATCTAGCAGGGGAAGGTTCAATAACGGATAATTCCTCCATATTATAATTAGGGCAAATATATATTTAATTGAACATTAATCTTTTTGTATATGATTGAAACACAAAACAAATGTGCTTAGCTCAAAATTGGATATACTTCTACTTGTAATAAATCGTGTGTGAACAAATACTGTAGTTATCATATGCAATGTGTCAGAAATGGAAGTCTAGGACCAAAACCGTGTATTGTGTGTAGTGCTGGAGTGCGAGGAAAAACTCAATTGTGTGCGCAATGCGGTGGTAAAAAATACAGAGAACTAAAACGATATTATGACAAAAAAAATAACACTGACTCTCCTATAAAAACCGAAGAAGATTATTTGGCTAGATTTTCAAAAAAAATAATGATTTAAACAAATAGTATTATATATAAATGGAAACAAAACGAATTTGTGTCACATCCAATCCTTACCAATTATGAAGCATCTCGTGATGGCGTGATTAGAAACTGCAGATTGAAAAAACCAGTAGGTAGTGTTACCAATACTGGTTATTTTAGATTTACTGTTAATGGCAAGAAAAATTATTACTCACATAAATTCGTATTTGAATGTCATTTTGGATTGATCAAGGATGGACTTGTAGTTGATCATATTGATGGAAATCCCCATAATAATCGGTTATCTAATTTACAGGCTATTACACAAAGTCAGAATACTGCACGGGGAAATACTGGAAAATGTAAAAAGTTTGCAAGAAGATCTATTAAATCCATAAATATAGAAACAGGATGGGAAATTACTTTTAAATCGATGAATGCAGCTGCCAGATATTTTGGTATTTGCATGCCTTCAGTACAACGTGTCGCAAATAAAATATACAAATCTGCCCTTTCGAAAACATATAATCAGCGGATAGTATTTGAATATGTCTAACTCTCTATTCCTAACAAAAACAAATAGTTCGACTCTGTCAATTTTCCCAAGGGTTTTGTTTAGCCATAATTACAGTCACTGACTCTGTCAGGGGTTCACCTTCACCGCTTTCAGCATTGACAGAATCAGATAGCATAATCTTTCTTAATTGCATTACACGATTATCCACAATCTTTTTTCTTTCGTACTCGTGAGACAGTTCGGATTTAATATTTTCGATAGAACGTGCAAGAGGTGCAAATAGCTTTACCTGATTGTCGTTTACCATAGCTAGTGATTCAAGCATGGATTGATAAATTAATTTTATAAATCTGTAGTTTGAAGATAGTGTATATTTATTATCAAATTTTCTTTGTTGCAGTAATTCAAAATCGCACATAATTTTCTGAGGGTCGAGATTATCAGATATTTTTATTCCGTTATGTTTTAGTGTTTTAATAGCACAGATAATATCATTAATGTTTTCTTGGTTCATTATATATATTTATTTTTATATTTAATATAAAAATAAACAAAAATATACAGCGCGGGGTGACATTCGGTCTACCATTCCATAGTTGTATCAGATAAACCTAATGAGGTTCCGAATCTTTGTTTAGACATTTACCCCCCAAGAGACCCCTAAATATCCGAAACCGAAACTTTAGAGGCTCAGAGGGGTTGTCTATACGTGTTATTAGTTTACCCCCGAAAGAATTCCTAAATATCCGTAACCGAAACTCTAAGAACTCAGAGGGTTGTTTATACACGTGTAGGTCTTATTTTAGTGACCAATCAGATTCTGTTTATTGCCTTACAAGAATTCCTAGATATCCGTAACTGAAACTCTAGGAACTCAAAGGCTGATTGGTCTTTGTGACCTGGAATCTCATTAGGTTTATTTTTAGTTTTGCGATTGTGTCTTTTGGAATGGCCCTTGTGTGGGGTACCCCTTTAGTGAAGTCACAAGGTCACGACCTCATATCACCCCCCGCTGTATATTTTTGATGAGATGATATGATGATGATATGATGATGATGATGATGAAATGCCGTCTTCACGCCAGCACACCAACCCATAACGATCAACCAATGGGTGATTCACAAAAGTGAATCCACCACGTGTTGACGTAGTGGATTGGTGTACTCTGAAGACGGGGGTGGCTGGAGCCCCCAATAAATTATAAATCTTGGCATAAAATCGCCCCCCGCAGACAATTTGTCCTTCTTGGGTTTCGAACCATGACCCTCCGGATGAGAGTTTCTACACGCTATCAACTGAGCTATCGGACCTTGTTATAAATACATATTGAAAAAGTTAGTATGTGTTTACCAATAACCTTAGCTTAACAATGTGTCAGTCATTCCTAAAAACTAAAATATTCTCTAACAAAAACCATATTTTTCTGTCTAAAATGAGATTTTATATTTCTAGTTTCCAAAATATATATAATTCTGTATAACACTGAGTCTATGCGTGGGCCGTAACAGCGGATATTGATTTAGTTATATAGCGGTTCTTAAAATAACTTTACGCACAGCTGTTATGGAATAATCAATATGCAGCCACAGCTTTCTAGATTTCATTGTGCACGGATTTTATGTAAACAAAAGAATAATTATAAACATCCGGATATTTTTTTTTTGTTATAATAAAAACGCTCTATGAGCGTACATACAGGTTTATATTTAGGGATTCGTTCCTCGTGTCCAAAATGTTTCCTGCCTGGTCAGTGAGTTTGAAATTTATTCTTGTCAGAAATGGATTATGAACTCGCAGGTAAACGGGATTAATTGGTTCAGTTACAATTAACCACCCTGGTGGATCTTTAGGGCTAAATGAATATAGTATATACCCTTGCTGAGCTTGGCTAGATTTAGAAAGATCTACCTGATAGCTACCTTCAATAACATCGCATACCAGATTGACTGCAATTGTTGTTGTTATGTTTACAATGTCCGGCGATATATGTCTACCGGCACCAAAGGGATTGTTATTGTGTTTTAGTATAACCGGTGGTGGGGCTATTTTTTTCCACGATTCAATTACTCCCGGATAGTATTCTTCAATAAGATCACTTAATGATTTCTTCATTTCAGCGTTATTTAAATCTGGTATAACAAATGTTTGTAAATCTTTTTCTGTTATTTTATAATGATCAAGAAATAATTGCTTCAAATTTGGTCTTGTGTATCTTATTCTACTAATATCAGTCGCAACGTTTATAATACTTCGATTGGCGATGTATAAATCGAATAAGATACCATTCAAGTGTTTTATTGACTCGATTATTTGCCGCTTTACATTATCATCATAATGTTGTGATAATGAAATAAGTAAATTTCTTAAATCATTAAACGTTTTATCGTATTCAGGTTTAAAAGGATCTAAAAATTCTTTTAAAAATTTTTCATCAACAATATCTCGATGTCTCCCCTCTGGTGTAACGATAACATTGAATGCTGATCTGGTTATCTTGGGGATCCTTTTACCGTCAAAATCGGTAAAGTAATATATATTGTTGTTTGAATCAAATTCAAATACTATATAATGCCATGGATTTTTTCCTCGATATTCTGGATCTTTAATGAATTTTTCTTCACTCGTTTTAAATTCTTCTAGTTTTGGTTCTGAAACTCCATTATAAACAGGTGCGACATCAGGCCATCCTAACACTGATCTGATCGAACTCTGATAAATATCTAAGAGGTAATCAGGAGAATTTATTTCAATCACCGCTGATAGTGTTGGTTCATAAACAGTAATCGCTATTTTAGATTCTTTCCCTGTGATAGATTTAATTCTGCGTTGGAACTCATCATTAATCTGTTCTATTTGATAACTGCCCGTTGAAATTCCAACAACTTGCCAATCAGGTGTTCCATCCGGTTTATTTTTATTCGCGAATACCAGTGAATTATTTGCTTGTTGTCCACCAAATGGTTTTGATCTAATATTAGGCCAGCTATGATAAACTCGTAATTGCGCTAATGCTATTTCCTTTACTGGAATTGCAGTCGGAAAATTAACGCTAAATTCAGGATTGGTTGAACTTAATGATATCATAGTAGTTTTTGACGGCGTTGTATTAGCTACGATCTGCTGTAATAGTTCGCGCGACTCTGACATTATTATTATCGTTATTATTTAATTCTCCATCTTTCCGTCACTAGAGAACGCGTCGCGTTCCACTATGAACGCTTCATCGTAGGTTTTCATTATCGTTACGAACTCCTCGTCGGATATTTTACCATCACTGAGATACGCTGAAATATACGAGCATAATTTAGTGTATGCGGCTGTTGCTGTGTGCAATTTCATCACGTACTCGTTTAGTTTATCATTCGTACACGTAGATATTTTTTAGAGATAATACTGAAAATACCTGCGCATGTTGTTGCCGTTGAAACTATAATCGTTACAACTGCAGGCGCTGTCATCGTTATTGTTGATAATAATAATCCACTTCCAGCAATAACAGCAGAAACCGAGTATACCATTATATCAATAACAACCATACGACAACGATATTTTTTTACCTTTATCGTGTAATCGTCGATGATATTTTTTAGTTTTAGTTTGACACTCACATACTTGAGTGTATCTGTGACGTTGAACGTCGATAAATGATTCTTGATTCATTATACTTATTTAAGTAACTAATTCGGGAGTTTCAGCTACAAACTCAATACACCACCAATAAGTCGCTGCGGTTAACTTTTTATCATTCGCTATTAACATAAATGTTTCTTCAGTATCTTTATTTAACACTATAGACACAATTCCAGAAAAATCATCGGTTGAATGACGCCATGGAAATGTGGTAAATATACTGAATTTTGCACTACTAAATACAGATAATCTGTATACACCAGTAACCTCTGCAGTGTGTTTTAAAGTGTTATTTTCCTGCGACCATGTTGCCTTTCCTGATGCGACTGTGTACACGATATTAATGATCTGCTTGTGAGGAATTTTAACGAGATTAGTTTTTTGAATAATATTAGGAATACCACTAATGATATCGTTGAGTCTTGCGTTAATGTCAGCGAGATTAATAATAACATTTGGTGGAGTTCCAAAAAAGTCATTAATATTTCTGTTTACATTTCTACGAAAATTTAGAAATGTTTGTACATGATTAATATATTCAGTTCTAAATGTAGCAATTCCATCATTGATAGTCGTTAATGAAGTAGTTATTGGAATTTCCCTATCGTCGACGTATTTCTTCGTTGCAGCGTCGAAATCTGTTTCTGGTGTTCTGAGATTATTAATACCATTATTATTCATGTCAAGAAATGCACGCATTATACCACCGCGTACTGACACGTATTTGGATTCTTGATCATCGACGTATTTTTTTGTTGCTGCGTCTGTATCTGCGATTGGATCTCCAAGATACGTAATTTTTCTTCCTGACATAATAATGTCACCAGTAAATACATCACCAGTTTTCTTAACATAGTCGTTAACCGACTTACCGGAATCCTGTATTTTACCCTGATCAGTGAAAGTAACGACATTATTAACAACCGCATTTGGAATTCGTACAAGTACATCTGGTAGTTGTATGTTACTCGTTTTTAATCGTCCTTGTTTGTCTTGAAAAACGACGACTTCATTTTGATCCACACTTGTGATATTTAATAAATCATCGATTTCATTTCTAAGCTGATCAAGAGTTGCATATTTAGATAAATCGATCTTCTCCTTATCTTTGCGAGTAGATCTTCCATAAATATCTACCATTATATTTACTGATATCAGTTTAAGTGTTATGACGTAGCGTAGTGAACGCGTGTACGACTTTATGAGGCGGTGCTGTTGATTTTGATACAGCATCAAGCATAGCGAGGGTTTCACGGCCGCATATTGGAGGATCAGTTATTTTTGTGTTGGTAGCGTTGAATACCAGATTGGAATATCGCCGGTAACGTACTTTAAAAATTCTTTTGGTGGTGCTAATCCATACGAGTCGAAATAAATAATTCCACGTGGATCAATTGCATATGCGACCCAGTGCGTGCCTGGGCCAGAGTTTTTATCGAGATTAATGATACCGGTTTCATGTTGCATTGCAACGGTAGGTAATTGATCGCGCATAAAAACACCTCTAAAATTTTTTTATTTTTAATTGCTTAGCAGCATTAAGTAAATCAAAATTGGACATGGGTGTTATTAGTAAACTGTCCCTGGTAATCTTAGACCCTTTCCGTACCAGTGTGGAGTCCCTGGTAATCTTAGACCCCGACCGTATGCTGGGCCTGATAATCTTAGACGGCCCGGCTGTGGTACGTTTGGTGCTCTTAGACGTCTTCCGTGTTGCTTTTGTCGTGATCTTTTTTTAAAATTTTCTGCGTGCATAATTCCCTGTCCGGTTGCTTTCTTTAATGCCATTCCAGCAGCGGTTCCAACGGCACCTAATGCAGCTGCTTTTGCAACAGCTGGGGCTGCAGCGGCTATTAATGCTGGTATTGCTGCAAGAAGTGGAAATATACCACCAGTTTTAGCAATATCTTTGATGGCGCCCGCAGAAAGATTAAGTTTAACGCCTTTATTTGATTTTTTAGCATCATTGAAGTTTTTGAACTGACGCTCGGTCAACGATAGTTTATTTGCACCGGTCATTTGTTCTCGCTTTAGCGATATTTTTATTCCACAGTTATTTTTTGATGCTGATTGTAGCTTTTTAATCTGACCAGGAGTCAGACTCACGCTAACGTGATGATATGACATTATTAATATTATGAACGATCTAATTACATGTTTAGAAAATATTTTACATATTTTCTACTGGAGCATCAATAACTCTCATTCGTCCACCAACACCTTCGAGTAACATCGATTTATCGCTGAGTATAATAGCGATTGCTCTATAACCACCAGGAATAACTGGTGGACCGGCTATTCTTGGTGGTGACCGTGCTACACGAGCTCGAAAATGTATATCAACTACTGACTGTCTGAACAAATCTAAGTGTTCTAGTGAGAAGTAATAAATCGGATACAGTGTTGTAAAATCCCGCTGAGATATCTGTAAACCAGAATCAATATTTTGATCACGACCCATAAACGTCATTAATCGATGATATGCACGTGCTACATGATTTTGATCGAAACTCAGTAATATATCCTCGGATGGTTCTTGATGCCCATTTATTCTTAAAGAAACTTCACTAACTCCCAACGTGTCAAACACCATTGGATTTCGCGTTTGTGTGTTTTCTCGTGAATTCTCCTGAAATGCGATAAATATGTGTCTTGGTGCAGAAACACCCTGCTGTGATGCTATATGCCATGTGAATAAACCAACAACTTCACTTGAAATACTATCTGTAGTCATCGTCAACCATGATAACATCGATTTACCACCTTGACTCATAAAACTAAGTAAACGTTCTTCTTCAAGTATTGTTGGAGTCATTACTGGCATCCACAATGAAAGTTTTGTTAGTCTTACTATACACGCATCATCTGCATCACGTCGCCAGATTGCATTGTCGTTGTCTTTTCTAACAAGTACAACTGTATGCTTGGCTCCGAAAATGACCTTTCTGACATTTCTACAAAACCCAAAAATATGTGATAGTGGAATCGCACACGAAAATTCTTCTTCATCATTTAATATTGCTCGACGTGATGCGAATCCTAGATTGAAATTTTCATTCATTGATAATACTGCAGGACCATCAGCAGCTCCTCCTGCAGCTCTCACATTACCAATATTTACGTTTATACTTTCTGGATGATCAGAAGTATCCTTTGCAAACATCATTGATGGTCCAGCTGATCTTGAGTAATCGTCACTGTATCTTGCAAGACCCAATATCGTCGTGGCAACATCAACATCATTCTGAATTGATTCAATATTTTTTCCATCAATCATGTATGTACCGCTTTTGAATAACGCCATAATACCGTTGTTAACAAAACCAGGTATATTTCCAATTGCAACCCCTGTACCATCTGCTTGTAAAATTCTACCTTCTACTTCAATGAATGCCTCAGCGGGTAAGAAATATCTGCTTGTATCCTGAACTTGCAGCTCAATTCGTCCACGCTGATTTGGCTCTCGTGCGTCGTAAGAATAATACTGATAATCGCGCACAGACTCATCTTTGAGAACTGGTGCGTCCATGTCAAACGCGGGATCAGATATGCGTTTAAACATCTTTATTATTATCGTCTTCGTCTAACTCGAAGACCACTTCCTGCTATCAGACTAGCGGTTATATTTTTTTCCTTCTCCGACATCGGGATATCAGCTAACTCCGCTAGTTTTTGATTAGCGGCTTGATTTATTATTTTACTTACGCTTGCGGGCATCACTTCAGTGCTGGGCAATTTCACAGGTTGAGATCGGACCGCTTGTGGTCTGCGTATTAATCTTGTTAGTCTATCTTTGATCGCTGAGAATGCTTTGCTAGCAATATTACCAACAGCACTTACACCTTTTTCACGAACAACATCAATAGCTTTCAATCCTAGTTGCTTTGCAATCGGCATTGCTTTTGGGGCTATTCTTGTAAACAGACCCTGAACAACATCACCTAGTCCATCTCCGTAGGTTGCTCTGTATACAGGTAATCGAGAGTTTATTACCCTGACCATGGTAGGTCCACGTTGAGTACCATGCACGATCATTTTATTATTAACTGTTTTTATCACTAATTACATACTTAATCACTGTAATAATCGTCGGCGATTTCATTAATGAGGGATCGATACACATTAATATCCATAATACCGCCACTAAATAATCGTTTGCAAATATCAGCTACTTCATTAATGATTTCTGGGGAATTATTACCAGCTCGTTTTCCTCCGATGAGAATTTCTAATCGATCGACATCAGCAAGGACATTATTGGGACAAGTAATAAGACCACTTCCTAGACCACTTCCAGTTGCTCCAGGAGAGGTGTCTGACGGCCAATATTCTTCTTCTTCACTTGGTTTCGGTGGTGATTGCAATCGTTTATTTTTTTCTCGTCGTTCTTGTTGTTTTTGTTCTAGATCTTGCTCTAGTTCTCGTAATTGTTGTAATGCTGGTGATTTTTGTTGTTGCTGTAGTAGTGGTTGCAGTTGCGGTACTGGTTGCTCTGGTGATGGAAATTTGAGGTGTGGTGATGATATTGGTGATAATTCAAATTGTGGTGGTGGTGATAATCGTTTCATCGTTTCTTGAAATTGTTGTTCTTGTTTTCTTAATTGTTTTAATTTTTTAATTTCATTAATATAAATCTGATATGATGGATCATCATTTCTAGCTTGTTGAACATTCTTGTATATGCGATATAAATATTTTTGCCATTGATCACTGTTTTTAATATATTTATCTTGTTTAGGTTTCATTAATTTACCTCTTTGACTAAAATTATCCATAGCAAATTCAGCCAATTTTTGTATGTTTTCAATATTGTTAATTGTTTTAATAGTTACTTCATCAAATTTATTTATCAATTCAGCATTAATTAGTGCTTCAACACCTTCAGGTTGATCTTCATCCTCAGGTATTTCCGGGACTGGCATCGCAGCAGTTATTTCGGCTGGAAGTTCACGTAAAATTTCTTTTGTTTTCTTAGTTCGCCTTGCTATTTTTCCAGTTGCTTCAGCAGTTTTTTCTAACACAGGTAGAATACCTTTAGTAGTCTCAGTGATAGGTTTAAATAATTTTTTTGTATCCTCCTCAAATTCAACTTGAGATTCCTGACGCGATTGTAGTTGTTGCTTAACAGAATCACGAACGGGTAGATATTTTTTAATTACCTCTAGTCGCTCTCGAGCTAATTTAGCTGAGTGTGGTTCTCCAATACTCATTATTGATAATATCTATACTGGCTGTTTAATTTATAGCAGCAGAGAGGGTGAAGGACATACGCGTAGTGACCAGAATGTGAAAAAATCTGGTCAATTAAAGAAGTTTTCATTATTAGGGCAAAAACTTCTTTTTTCAGCCTTCGTAGGAACCCTTAATTTTCAAAAATAAGGTCTCTACAAAGTTGTAGGGTTCAGCTCTACTGCTGCTTATCTTGAAAGATGTTTAAACAATTGTAGAAAAAAAACAAAACATTATTGCTTTCAATTTCAGTTTCATACAGTATAAACATACTGAACCAAGTTTTGCTGAAGAAAAGTTAATATTAACAACAGCATTAAAAGTATTGCATCTTCACAACACTTCTCTGGTTCAGCATAAACTAATTGTTTGTATATAGGTTTACTGCAGTATTTTTACTGGTAGTACATATGATGGTGCATTTTCACTGTACCTGTACTTGAGTAGTTATCATCAATGAGAAAAATATGGAAATCCCTGAGTAATCTTGCTATGAATTTATTGATATTAACAGCATTATTGATATTAACAGCATGTTTTCATTTTTCAAGACAAAATAATTAAATTTAACATGGGGGGTTTTCAGTTGGCAACAAGCTGAGATATTTTTTATTCTTTTATCTCCAGATAGTTAAGTTTTTAAAAATAATATAATGGATTTGAATATGGTGCTACATTGTTATAAATCAAAGCACAATAATTTTCCAGCTTTTGACAGATGGAATTTTCAAAAAAGAAGTGTCAGGCCCCTGCCCCTGAACTTTAAATTGTTGTCCCTAAAATATTTGCAGTATACAATGACATGTATCATGGTATGTCCAGAAATACAGTGATATATTGCAGTACAAAGTTTTTT
>JAECUM010044871.1:0-16605 GCA_016617855.1 Megalonaias nervosa | reverse complement strand
TGTGTGTGTGTGTGTGTGTGTGTGCATGAAAATATTTGCAGTCCTATTTACTGATATAAACAAACTTCACTTGTTCTTACGGCTATTTGTCAAGATATGATGCTGTGGCAGACGTGGTTCTCCCACAGGAAAATTTGGAAGCAATCTTTGAGTCCAAGAACATTTGTTGGAACAAATGTTTAGAATGATCTAGAGTCCAACCGAGATAGGCAAGTTCTGTTCAACTGAGATAGGCAAGTTCTGCTCAACCGAGATAGGCAAGTTCTGTTCAACGAAAATTCATAAACAATGCTTCATTATTGGGAGCCTGCAGGTCTTCAGTTGATGGCTTGAAGTGTTCCAGAGCTGCTCATCATTTTTGCAATATCTGTCTGCTTTTTGCTAGCAATGTGCTTTATTACATCATCTCTGCCACCATGTTCAATGCTAAAATTTGAGGTACACTGTGTACAAAAATCATGATGTACATTGATCTTTGATGGCTGAATGCAAGGCCAATTTTCAGTATATTCCAAACCAAACTTCATTTTTTGGGGAATACATTTCTTTTTCCATGCTAGTGAAAACATTTTTTAACCAGCTTAATTACTGAATGGTATTAATCAAGAAGATGAAACATCAATGAAACAATGTAAAAGACTGTGTAATCACAGAGACCAGTTAAAATGAACAAAAATTCCAAACAGAATCTAGATTTTGACTAAGATTTTAGTGAAACTGCCTGTAAAACAGGTATTATGGTTTAAAAATTGCACCAAATTCACTCAAATTTATCCAAATGAGATGCTGCAAAATGTCCACGTTGCAGGAAAAAAAATTGGAACATGTGCGTCTTCATGTCAAATGATCTTCTAATTAGTGGTGGTGATGCATGTGCGGCAAAAATATGAAATCAAATACCATGGCTATTGCCAATGATGACACCAATGTCACTACCATGGTTATTGCCAATGATGACACCAATGCTAATACCATGGCTATTGCCAATGATGACCAATGCCACTGCCATGGCTATTGCCAATGATGCCACCAATGTCAATACCATGGCTATTGCCAATGATGACACCAATGCCAATGCCATGGCTATTGCCAATGATGCCACCAATGTCAATACCATGGTTATTGCCAATGATGCCACCAATGTCACCACCATGGCTATTGCCAATGATGACACCAATGCCATACTACCATGGCTATTGCCAATGATGACACCAATGCCAATACTATGGCTTTTGCCATTGATGACACCAATGCCAATATCATGGCTATTGCCAATGATGACACCAATGTCACCACCATGGCTATTGCCAACGATGACACCAATGTCACCACTATGGCTATTATCAATGATGACACCAATGTCACTACCATGGCTATTGCCAATGATGACACCAATGCCAATGCATTGGCTATTGCCTATGCTTCTGGTAAAGAGACTGCTAGAACTCATCATACTTGTGCAGGTGAGGCAAAAATAACATACACTGATGTACGTTGTACAGTTATCCTTCAGTATAACACCCCTTAGTGCTGCTTGTAATGTGAGTGTGGTAATGAATCCAATCAAACTGAATGAACTGTTTTATTTTAGCTACTTGAATTATTTTACTTAACATGCAGATGGAACATCACCATACATGTATGCTCATTATTAAACTTGCCCAAGACTGTAATGCTATAAGCCTGTATTCAAAGCCTGATAAATTCTGATCAGAACTGTAATGCTATAAGCCTGTATTCAAAGCTTGATAAATTCTGATCAGAACTGTAATGCTATAAGCCTGTACTCAAAGCCTGATAAATTCTGATCAGAACTGTAATGCTATAAGCCTGTATTCAAAGCTTGATAAATTCTGATCAGAACTGTGATGCTATAAGCCTGTATTCAAAGCCTGATAAATTCTGATCAGAACTGTAATGCTATAAGCCTGTATTCAAAGCCTGATAAATTCTGATCAGAACTGTAATGCTATAAGCCTGTATTCAAAGCCTGATAAATTCTGATCAGAACTGTAATGCTATAAGCCTGTATTCAAAGCTTGATAAATTCTGATCAGAACTGTAATGCTATAAGCCTGTATTCAAAGCTTGATAAATTCTGATCAGAACTGTAATGCTATAAGCCTGTATTCAAAGCTTGATAAATTCTGATCAGAACTGTAATGCTATAAGCCTGTATTCAAAGCTTGATAAATTCTGATCAGAACTGTAATGCTATAAGCCTGTATTCAAAGCTTGATAAATTCTGATCAGAACTGTAATGCTATAAGCCTGTATTCAAAGCTTGATAAATTCTGATCAGAACTGTAATGCTATAAGCCTGTATTCAAAGCTTGATAAATTCTGATCAGAAATATGGTCTCCAGAGGGATAAAATGGTTTGCAAGATCACCTCATTAATATGCACAGACTTTGCACATCATGGAACTTGTCCTAGATTTTCATGATATAAACACACTCTCTAAGTCTGTTTGAAATTGGATCAGAAATATGAACCCAAGAGTGGTAACAAGCAATTATACACAGACTGACAATGCATGACTGACGCATAGCAATACCATAATATCACATCGCCAGGTGAGCTAAAACTTACAATATTTGTGCCCGTCGCATCACTGATAAGTCCCCCAAATGTCACAATAGGGGTCAAACATGCAAAGTACAGGAAAACAAATGAGGCAAAACACTGGATATGGACTGCATCTCTGAAGTCTGAGACAAACCATGGAATCTTCCGACGAACATCATTTATTAGACCACCAAAGAGTCTGAAGAAAAGAATGTGTAAAATTAAAGAGGGAGGGATATGAATGTATATAATATAGTTTTTCCATAACAATAAACCCAAGCTTGATGAAAAGCCCATCCCCTGCTAAAGTAGACAAATAGACCTAGCTTGATCACAAATATTTTAATCTGATGGACATTATCCGGACAATGGTAGTTACACAGAATTAGATAGGAACTTGGGAAGTGGTACCCATACATCAAATAGCCATAGAGCAATGGTAGTTATACAGAATTACATAGGAATTTGGGAAATCTACCCTGATATGACACACCCATAAAATAATGTATGAATACAAATTTTAGGATTCATCAAATGTACTCTACAGATTCTGCCTACCCTACCCCCCCCTCCCACCGGCACCTTGTACACCCTGACTGATTTTCATGCACTGATTTATAACTTCAAATCTGAGTGCCACCAAGCAGAGCCTAACACTGTCACCTTCTTCGTGTTCCAAACCTAATGGAACTTCACCAATGACACAGAATCCATACATGTATGGGTGAGTATGTGTTGTTTACACAACAGGAGTGATGTAGTTCTTAGTCTTCCATATTAGCTCCAGATAATTCCATAAATTTCCTTGACAGGGAGATTTAATGGCATATTCCCCCCCCCTTTTTTTTTTAAAAACTTGTTTTGAAATATTAGAATTAGAATTACATACATGGGATGCAGACAACAAAGTATTTATCTTCTATATATGTGTAGGCCTTGCATCATCACCTTCATCGAATAATGGACTCTTCTAGCAACCAGGAATTACAGTGAACAGCTCCTTGTTTATATTGAAAACTTTAGTTTAGTTTGAAATGAGATGAAGATGACAATGTTAGAGACTGCTTGGAGATACCAGAGCTATAAATTGTAAAATGACGAAAGAAATAAGTCAGTTTTGTGCACTTTTTATATCCTTGATATTTTTCATTTTTAAAATTGGTAGGGGTTACAAGATGCCAGTTGGGACAGCAGAAACTATGAATTATAGATTCCTGTTATCAAATACATAAAGGAATTTCCAAAGTGTATGTTGCAGAGTCAAGTTCTTCTTCAAGACACATTTCTTGAGATCACTCTTCTATTACAACAAGCACGTGAAGCCAGTTTATTGCAAGTTGTAAATTCCAAATGTTTTCTCAAATTGCTGTATAACTTTCTTTGATTTTTTTTCTCATTTGTAACAATGCTGTTTAGTGCTGATAAAAATGCTTTAAAAATTAGTTTGTTTTTTCAATCAGAGAAAACCACTCCGGTGGCCTAGTGGCTAGAGCGTCCGCCTCGGATGCGGGAGGTCACGGGTTCGAACCCCGGCCAAGTCATACCAAAGACTTTAAAAATGGAACTAACAGCTGCCTCGCTTGGCGCTCAGCATTAAGAGGTTAGTGTTAGGACTGGTCGGCCTGGTGTCAGGATAATGTGACTGGGTGGGACATCATGCTACATGTCTGCGGCATGATGCCCCAGTGCTAGACATCACTATGAACTGTCGCACTGCAGACATCGTAGCAATATGACTGAAAAATTGTTAAAGCTATGTTTAAAAATATCTAAATCACACAATCAGAGAAAAAGAGTTTCAAACACATTATCATATGTCCATTCTCTCCCCAAGTCCATGGACTGCGATACACTAATTAACAATTGGTGCCATAACAGTGATGTAATAATGGAATGTTCTCATCTTACTGAGCAGGATGATAACATATTGATTGGACATGAAGTAAATATCCCTTAACACTGAAAGTAAATGGATGCCAGCAATGTGTGAGCCATACAGCTCCAAGTGTCCTTTTTATGTAAGATAATGTAGTTTGATTTAGTATTAGATAAATTGGTTTTATACGATTTTTCTTCTGATGATTGTTTTTTAATGTTGATAATGACGTTCTATAGTCTGGATAATGATGTTTATAGTCTGGATAATGACATTTATAGTTCGGATAATGATATTTTTAGTCCAGATAATGACGTTTATAGTCTGGATGATGATGTTTTAGTCCAGATAATGATGTGTTTAGTCCGGATAATGACATTTACAGTCTGGATAATGACGTTTTAAGTCTGGATAATGATGTTTTAGTCCAGATAATGATGATTTTAGTCCGGATAATGACATTTATAGTCCGGATAATGATGTTTTAAGTCCAGATAATAATGTTTTTTTGTAGCCATACTTTATGTTGAACTTGTACCATTTTCATTTAGGACCAACTAGACAGAAGTTGTCTGATGAAAAGACAATGTCAATAACAAGATCTTAGAGATGGCTGCCATGGTAGCCATACTTTATGAAGGAATAGAACCATTCTCATTTAGGACCAACCTGACAGAAGTCTTCTGGTGAATAGACAATGTCAATAACAAGATCTTAGAGATGGCTGCCATGGTAGCTATACTTTATGAAGGAATGGAACCATTCTCATTTAGGACCAACCTGACAGAAGTCTTCTGGTGAATAGACAATGTCAATAACAAGATCTTAGAGATGGCTGCCATGGTAGCCATACTTTATGAAGGAATGGAACCATTCTCATTTAGGACCAACTTGACAGAAGTCTTCTGGTGAAAAGACAATGTCAATAACAAGATCTTAGAGATGGCTGCCATGGTAGCTATACTTTGTGTTGAATTGACACCATTTTCATTTAGGAAAAACTAGACATCATAAGAAGTCTTCTGGTAAAAACACTGTCAATATGACTTTCCATATAGGAGTAGCAACATGTTCATGATGGTCACACCACTGTGGCAGCCATACTGGACATCTGATCAGTATATTATTTAGGACCAACTAAACACCATTAAAAAGTCTTCCAGTGAAAATCCCATGGGTGGACTCAAAGGAAATTTGTTACAAACCTGCAGAAATTCTGTTACACTAGTATAAGCCGATTTTTACTGGTAAAATTTGTCCCTGTACCAGAAAACAAATAAGTCATGTACTAACTTGAAAATGCATTTAACTGTCTCAAAATCAAAGAATGTCAGAAGTCGATCTATTTTTTCGTGCAAGTGTAGTCCCATGTATACATCAGTTACTGAAGAGTTGGCTTACCTCTTTGATGGATTCAATCATGTAATGGTATATACATACAGTATCCTTCATAGTGTTTATGGATGACCACAAGTCATGTGAACTATAAGCGATGCTGAAGATGAAGGCTTTCACTCAAACCAAGCAATTAAAATTAAACAATTTATGTGGTGTATGTAAAACACCGTAACTATTAACTTTATAAGTAAATTTGGAACCAAAGTTGTTAATTGTGTGTGGATTAATTTGGTGACTGGAATAGGATAACATCGTCTGAGTCTCATCCGAACCTTCCCACCCCATTTGAGATATTTGGACATTTATGCTGGAGAGTAGGGTCAGAGTCATTTGGCTACTGAAAAGTTGGAATTCACTGCCACCTGGAGAAGGCCAGATTCATGAAGAATTGAGCATGTGTCGACGATGTTTTAGTTGGAATGATGTGGCCATGCATGTGTTCTTGCTGGAAGAATCTGGTTTTCTCCAAGTTGTTGCAATAGGTTGCTGGTCACTGTTCTTAGAATAATTGTGCTGACAATTAAGTATACTTTAGTTCTTTATACAAACATTATGACTTTCATTTAATATTTCTGAATTCCTTTCATACAACAACACTGGAAAGGGCTTTATTGTTGTTGTCACATGACTACTGGACTTCTGTTGTTATGGACATGTAGGTTGCAATATTTGTTTAGTCACATATGCATATGGCAAGTACAATGTCAAATTTCATCAGTGGTGTAGATCCTTCTTGCCCATCTGTGGACATAATGAATGTTATACTCGCAATTTCTGATTTAAAAAAATCATCTTCCTATTGACTGCTAGGTCCACTAATATGTGGCTACCCTATTCCACCACAATGCAGTGTCAACGAATTCTAACATTTCGATAGGTAATTGACTCTGACCCAACATCCCAACATTAGAGTCAAAATATCTAAAATGGGGTGGAAGGGTCAGAGGAAACTCGTAATAGGGATTACACTTCTGTCATGATGTCGATGTAAGGGTCGTGACATTTATTATCAAAGGTAAAGGTGAGAAATGCATTCATTTCATCTTCTCTCAATATAAAATTTGAAAATTCATGCAAGTGAAAGACTATGTATCGATGATATTGGCTGATTAGCATTTGTACCAGTAAAATCTGGCATTGTACCACCTTTTTCTGTCCTTGCTGGTACAAAGTATTTACACAATTTCTGCACAGTCTCTGACCTATCTGTCAAGGGTTATAAAAACAATTATATTTCTATCAAACAAGGGTTATAACAAATATTATATCTCTATTAGGCAATAGTTATAAAAATATTATCATCGATATTAGGCAATGGTTATAAAATATTATATTGCCATCAGGCAATGTTTATAAATAAAAATGTTTTGTAAAGACAGTATGTAGCGTGAGAGCTATATAGAACATTTTATCTCTTGATTTCAGTATCACTGTGTAATACGTATATGTATGGAAGTGTCATTGTGTAATACATCCATGCATGGAAGTATCACTGTGTAATACATGTACATATATGTATGGAAGTGTCACTATGTAATACATATATGTATGGAAGTGTTATTGTGTAATACATCTATGTATGGAAGTGTCACTGTGAAATACATCTATGTATGGAAGTGTCACTGTGTAATACATGTACATCTATGTATGGATGTGTCAGTGTGTAATACATCTATGTATGGAAGTGTCATTGTGTAATACATCTATGTATGGAAGTGTCACTGTGTAATACATCCATGTATGGAAGTGTCACTGTGTAACACATCTATGTATAGAAGTGTCACTGTTTAATACATCTATGTATGGAAGTGTCATTGTGTAATACATCTATGTATGGAAGTGTCATTCTGTAATACATCCATGTATGGAAGTGTCACTGTGTAATACATGCACATCCATGTATGGAAGTGTCATTGTGTAATATATATATGTATGGAAGTGTCACTGTGTAATACATCCATGTATGGAAGTGTCATTGTGTAATACATCCATGTATGGAAGTGTCACTGTGTAATACATCCATGTATGGAAGTGTCATTGTGTAATACATCCATGTATGGAAGTGTCATTGTGCAATACATCTATGTATGGAAGTGTCATTGTGTAATTCATATATGTATGGAAATGTCACTGTAATACATCCATGTATGGAAGTGTCATTGTGTAATACATACATGTATGGAAGTGTCACTGTGTAATACATCTATGTATGGAAGTGTCATTGTGTAATATATCTATGTATGGAAGTGTCATTGTCTAATACATCTAGGTATGGAAGTGTCATTGTGTAATACATATATGTATGGAAGTGTCATTGTGTAATACATCTATGTATGGAAGTGTCACTGTGTAATACATGTACATCTATGTATGGAAGTGTCACTGTGTAATACATCTATGTATGGAAGTGTCACTGTGTAATACATCCATGTATGGAAGTGTCATTGTGTAATACATCTATGTATGGAAGTGTCATTGTGTAATACAACAATGTATGGAAGTGTCATTGTGTAATATATCTACATATGGATGTGTCACTGTGTAATACATGTATGGAAGTGTCATTGTGTAATACATCTATGTATGGAAGTGTCACTGTGTAATACATCCATGTATGGAAGTGTCATTGTGTAATACATCTATGTATGGAAGTGTCACTGTGTAATGCATCTATGTATGGAAGTGTCATTGTGTAATATATCTACATGTGGATGTGTCACTGTGTAATACATCTATGTATGGAAGTGTCACTGTGTAATACATCTATGTATGGAAGTGTCATTGTGTAATACATCAATGTATGGAAGTGTCATTGTGTAACATATCTACATATGGATGTGTCACTGTGTAATACATGTATGGAAGTGTCATTGTGTAATACATCTATGTATGGAAGTGTCACTGTGTAATACATCCATGTATGGAAGTGTCATTGTGTAATACATCTATGTATGGAAGTGTCACTGTGTAATACATCTATGTATGGAAGTGTCATTGTGTAATGCATCTATGTATGGAAGTGTCATTGTGTAATATATCTACGTATGGATGTGTCACTGTGTAATACATCCATGTATGGAAGTGTCAGTATGTAATACATATATGTATGGAAGTGTCACTATGTAATACATGTAAATATGGAAGTATCACTATCTAATACATATATGTATGAAAGTGCCACTTTGTAATACATATATGTATTGCAGTGTCACTGTCATACTTACATGTATTGCAGTGACACTGTGCAATACAAATAGGTATGAATGTGTCACTGTGTAACACATATAGGTATGAAAGAGTCACTGTGTCATACATATACCGGTAGGTATGGCAGTGTCACTGTAATACAAATAGGTATGAAAGTGTCACTGTGTAATACACAGAGGTGTATATATATATATATATATATATATATATATATATATATATATATATATATATGGGAGTGTAATTATAATACATATAGGTATGGAAGTCTCACTATGCAATACATAGTTATTGTGCAATACATAGTTTATGTGTATAGATGAGTCACTGTGTAATATTTATAGGTTATTGCATTTGTATGGGAAATGTCACTGTGTAATACACAAAGGTATGGATGGGTCAATGTGTAATACATATATGCACTGAAATGTCACAATGTAATACAATATACATGACAGTGTTGCTGAGAACTGTCTGTGTAATTACATGCTCTGTGAATTGGCTACTGATAATTGTCATTGTAATTAAATGCTCTTGTGAATTAGGCACTGATAATTGTCTATGTAATTTACATGTTCTGTGAATTGGCTACTGATAATTGTCTATGTAATTACATGTTCTGTGAATTAGGCACTGATAATTGTCTATGTAATTACATGTTCTGTGAATTAGGCACTGATAATTGTCTATGTAACTACATGCTCTGTGAATTAGGCACTGATAACTATGTAATTACATACTCTTGTGAAATGGGCCTTTTCAAAAAATTGAGTGCATCTCTGTATGTCTATATGTCTGTCCAACTATAAACCTATTAGATTAAGGGTACTGTGTAGCTAAATACAAGGCAGGCAACACAAAAAAGTGGCTCTTGTTTTTGGATTTCAGGGTTTCTTCAAACCATACAATTCATGGACCAAACAAAGATGTTCTGTCCATTCAAACCATACAATTCATCGATGAATCCATGATGTTCTGTCCATTTGGTAAACATGCATCTAACACAAATCCATGCATCTAAGTACACATAGAAAAGTTGGCTGCTTACAAAACCACAAAAATTGATACCAACAAAAATACCAACAAAAATAATAAATCTGCAGTTTTAAAGTACCATATATATACTCGCTTACATGTCCAACTGCAAACAATACACACCCTGATCTGCCATCACATAATGTGTCAGTATATCAGGGTCAATGTTGTTTGCAGTTGACTTGACTTGTGAGTATATACAATATATCAATGGCCATATCTTTCCCGTGTCTTGAAATATATTTAACAACATACTTATGCTCAATGCTACTGTCACTACAACTACTGCGACTATTTTTTCTGTTACTATGACAACCACCAGCTCTGCTACTAATGACTCAGTTACCACTGCTACTAAATGCATATTGTGGTATACTGAACATCATATATCTGCATTCTTCATTCACCTTTGCAGAATAATTTGTGCACTTTTTGTGGTACATAGAGTGTGTTTAGTAGATTCTTAAAATTTTGTTTGTGTTTATCTTCATTTTTTATTTTTTGCTGAGCTTCAATGACAATATGGATTATATATATGGACATTATTATTATACATATATAATATTATAATATATGGACAATATCTGTGACGCATACCAATTATTACTTTGAGTTGGTTACACCATTCCAGACTGAATATTAACAAACAACTAAGGCTGAAAATTGATTTAAATCCTTTTCCATTTTCCAAGCATGCGATTTATATGTTGTCTATTTCTGTTCCCATCATAACATGTATGTTGCCTGCAAATTAATGAAAGGAAAGCAGTCTTTCACAAGAAACTAAATAAATTGCTAAATAATGCAGATCTATACTTTGGTGAAAGCTTAACTGTGTAGTATCATTATTCATATTTGACAATGTTTTTAACTTTTCAATCACATACACAAACAATATAGAGAAAGCTAACATGAAGCTTTCATCCTCATGATAAGGACTGTTAACATCACTCGATGGAATGGTGAGCGATATTAACAGATTGTCCCAGATATGTTGCAGGTTGTAATGGCCCCTGTCCCTGTTCAGCATCAGTTTGTGTGCACGGATGTAGATCGATTAATTAACTCCCTGCTCAAACCAGGCTTGTTCTCGATCACCATTCCATCAAGCGACGTTAACAGTCAGTAGAGATTAAACCAGTCTGCTGATGAAGTCATTAGCGTGAGGACAAAAGCTTCAGGTTAGCTTTTTACGTATTATTTGTGTATGTGATTGAAAAGTTAAAAACATTGTCAAATATGAAAGCAGACATATTTACTGTTTTTGGATACTATAGTAACTGACAGCATTCCCATTCACATACTACACTGTGTATTTTGCATATAAATCATTGTGTGTACGTGTTTAATTTAATATGTACACATGCAATTATTTGAAACTGTATCCAGGTGCCACAGATGCCCCTGCTAACATGACACAGTTAAAGGGCAGATGTCAAAGTCAAACAGGGGCCATAACTCCAAGAAAAACATGCCAGAAAACTGCCACAATCAAGCTTATCCTTGGTCTTCTCAACATAAAACCTCACATCAAATTTGTTCAATACATTAAGTTCTTCAAACATTACTAAGCAAAAATTACAACGAAAAGTGCCACATTAAAATGGGACAGTAATTCCATAAAATTTTGCCAAAACTCAGAGAAAATCAAAACTCACAATGGTCTTCTTAATGTAATGCCTCATAAAATTTCACTTCAATCTTTGAAGTCATTTCAAAAGTTATGGAGCTGAATCTAACTTGCAGGGCAAAGTGTCAAGTCAAACAGGGGCCATAACTCCATAAAAGCATTTCAGAAATCTGAAAATCAATCTTAATCAAGGTTTTCATAATGTAAAGCCTTGTATAAAATGTGATTTCTATTTATTAAGTCCTTCATAAGTTGCTGAGCAATAACAAAATCCACGATAGACTGGACACAATGAGATGGACAGACTGGACACAATGAGCTGGACAGATTGGACACAATGAGATGGACAGACCAAGGCTGCTCTAAATGCCACCCTCCACTAGACATGACAAAGTAATAAAAAGTATATGTAAATCAAGTAGGGTCTGTGTATGTTTTTATCATTAATGTGTAAATGTTATTATTAGCATGCACTGGTTGTCATCAGCAAAGAATGGATGGATACACACATACACCAATGGGTTATTATTAGCATGCACTGGTTGTCATCAGCAAAGAATGGATGGATACACACATACACCAATGGGTTTACTACTTTGACAAGTTTTCACTAACATGGCTCAGTAATAAATAGAAAAACTGTATAAATCACTATTTAAATTTCCTGCATAGTTACGTGTCCCACATAGATGTCCTGAATAATTGTGTCCTGCATAGTGACATGTCCCACATAATTATGTGTCCTGCATAGTTACATGTCCCACATACTAGTTAAATATTTTGCATAGTTACATGTCCCACATAGTTAAATATCCTGCACAGTTACATGTCCCACATAGTTAAATACCCTGCATAGTTACATGTCACACATAGTTAAGTATCCTGCATGGTTAAATATCCCCCAGTTACATGTACTGCAGTTTACATGTCATACATAGCTTACGTGTCCTACATTGTTAAATATCCTGCATCATTAAATATCCCACATATTTAAATATACAGCATAATTACATGTCCCACATAGTTAATTATCCTGCATAGTTAAATGTCCAACACAGTTAATTATCCTGCATAGTTACATTTCCTACATAGTTAAATATCTGACGAAGATATATTCATTCTTATTGAGAATTCATGGGATCAAAATTGTATCTATCTTCGTACTTGGTAATGGTTTCAGAATCTAGGTGTATCTATGTAAGACCCAACAGGCAACGACTAGGCTACAGGCACTTTAAACATCCAGAACTGTTATTTCCATGGAGATTTAGCGTCCTTTATCATAACATCTCTTTAATTTATTACCTTATCACCGAACCTTCCTGTATAATGTAATGTACTAAATGTTGTGCCAACAATTAAAAATTCCTCCACTCCCACTATCATAAACCTCATAACTGCAGGTGTTCCTCATAAAATATTTCATCTGTTAATTGCTGACTTAGTCTACATGTAGCTTACAAACTTCTAATAAATAACCTCGCTTCTGAGGGCAACAAGCAGTAGTCACTTTAATGGATGCTCATGGCAATGTACGCTCATGGCGTCATATTTTGGAGTGTCACTATAAAAAGTTAAACATTTTTCGTATGCTTCAGTACTGAATATCTCCATGCCCAGCACATTTTCAATTAACTAACGTACAGCATAGTGATCTATAAATTAAAGAAATATATGCCATCTCCTTTCAGGTCCGGCCTGGTATTGGGAAGAAGGTAGAAGATTTGGATTGCCTCAGATGTTACCTGCACTTGGGTAGTGATACAATGGCCTCAACAGCAAAAGTCACTTGGGTAGTGATACAATGGCCTCAACAGCAAAAGTCACCAAGGCCATTTCATGCTACCACAGTGGGACATAGTGCCTCAAAGACGTTACTTCATCCGATATATCAACACCACTGTCCAACCTCCCTAAAGCCTTTTTTCTTTTCTAATAATGCAGGGCCACTTTTCCTAATTGCTGATATTTAAAAAATTAGCATTTTTCATGTGAAACTGTGATTTTAGTCCCATTACAATGTGTGATATGAGTGTGCTGTTATCTTTCCTAACAACTGGCTGAGTACCCAATACAAAAAAGCTAATCTATTACAACTGCCATTTTTTTGTGTGTACACCTATACACATTGGAAAAAGTATCTTGCATTTTGCCGCAGCAGTCACCAAATTATCTGCTATGCTGCCCATGGATACAATACTATAAGATGCACATGGCAGACCTGCCAACCCTGATGAGCCCGTCTCAGTAAGGTAGTTGATTTTTTTCCATAAGAATGAGCAGTTTTCAGTAAGGTGTAACAAAATATCACAAACTGCTATTGTAAAGCCGGAAAAAGTAATTAAAAGTTCGGTATTTGAACATGCAGCAATGATAAACATTACGTTCAACTGAAAAGTTTGTGAAGTACACATAGACTTTATTTACCACTAGTACAGTTGCACAAAATTTAGTTCCAAACCCTATGCAGCTCAATGGCTTGTTGCTATCTTTCAACTGAACGTAATTCTTGGGAATTCTTTTTCCATTTCACATGATGATGGCAATCATATCTCCCGCCATGAGACAAACTCAAATTGGCACGTGATGTCCAATAAACATAACTGTGTCCCTTCCAGCTTTTATTCACAAGAATCTGAATATTCCTTTATGTTCTTCAGTGTTGATTATTAACACTTTTCCAAAGGTTTATTTTCCCTTTCGTCTTAAACATGCATTGCTTGCTGGACTCCATTTTTAAAAAATTCTATAATCAACAGTTTGATCATGCAGACACTTCGCATGAACAAATAGGGTACTTTTGAGAGAGTGATGGCATACCTCTATGCTACTTTGATCTAATGTGGCTGACATTTTTTTGGATATTGTACTTTTGGAAATTGTAAATGATCTTAGCACACTGCTAACGAAAATGACTGCTCCCTTGTGCTCCAAAAATCAGCCTGAATTTGTCTCAAGTACACTATCCTTAGCAGCTATTAAAATAGGGAAAATGAATTTTGCCAGACTAGACAATACCAGCTTCTGAAAGTGCAATGAATGAATTACCAAATATATAAAATGTTAAAAAAAGTTATCGGTTCTTTTTTTTTACAATTTACCTCTGAAGTTCAGGAAGTGAAAAAGACCAAGTGGAGCTAGCGCTTTTTTGAAAGGTGAACATCTGGAGTAAGGCCTTGCTGTATACTCTACAACCCATATTACACCCATCAATCATACACCAAAATAAAGGAAATTGTTGTTGTTGTTGTTATATGGTTTAACGCCATTTTTCAGCACAAGATAGGCTATACATGGCGGCCAGTATTAATGGTGGAGGAAGAACCCTGGAAAATCCTGGGAAGAACCACCGACCCACGAGAAGCTACTGGCAGGCTTTCTCACGTACCCACGTTAGCCGAGCCTGGACTCGAACTCACGCAGACTGAGGTGAGATGGCAGTGATCCGTAACAGTCAGCGCTTTAGACCACTTGGCCACTCGGGGCCCCTTAAAGGAAATTAAAGGTTCTTTGAACAATACCTAAAATATACAAGGTCTTTTTTAAATAGCCAATATAATTAGTGAGGAAACCCGGGGAAATTCTTTTTCTTTAAAATTCTAACCCTATGCAAAATATCAAACTGTAGAGCACCACCTAGGTTGCAGTTTAAAGCGTCTGAGGTGCTGCTTTAAAGTTAGTCTGGTTCCATGACTAATTTCACTAATTCTAATATCCGAATTTTTCGGCAACAATCATTTTCCCGTAGTTTTTGCTTTTATGCCGTAAGTCTGTATTTTAAGGGTAATTTTCATTACACTTACGGCAAAATCGTAAGGGTTGACAGGTCTGACAAGGTCCCACTACCACTTGTCTTAAAAATCACTGACTACCTTCATGTCTAAAATCTGTCTGTTTCAGGGTTTTATGAAAATTTAACTTGCATGCTTAAATGCTTTTAAAAATTTAAATTTCAGTGAAAATTCTACTAAAATTAAATTTATCAATATTTTTCCATTTCAAACAGAGTTTTTGATAAAACATATCTAGTATTGTAAGTAGTTGTTTTTACTGCTGTTAACAACTCCTATATTTAGAGAAGATGCAATAAATTCAGTGTTAGGGTCTTACAAGCATCTGGTTCAAAAGTTATTCCTTATGCTATACAATGTCGGAGAGCTATCTAACTCCTAATTTCCGATGAAAATTCATCGGAGTGAAATATGAATAGCATGCAAATCAAAGAGTATGACTAAAAACTTCCCCAAACTGAGAGTATGGCAGAGGTCAAACTAGGATGAAATGCAGTCAGTAGCCAGTCAAGTTCATATCTAAATGTAAAGGTTTGGTTTGATTATCATTTACATTATGAAACATTCCTCATTGGAACTGACATTTACCATGAAATAACTGGGAAGAATTGTTCCACAGTATGTGATGCATTTTCAAAGCAGTTGTGAAAGTAGCATGGCAGAAGTGCACATGCAAAAGTAGCATGTGATATGGTCACAATCTATGTTTAACGGAACCTGAAAGAGAATCCTTAACTCGGGTAGATGTTGATCAGCTGTTAAATGTATACATGTTGGGCAAGTGCTGTCAAGTTCTGGTGTGTGTAATGGTCTATAATGACACAATCACCCTTGCAATCCACGTCTATAATGACACTGTCACCCTTGCAATCCAGGTCTATAATGACACTGTCACCCTTGCAATCCAGGTCTATAATGACACTGTCACCCTTGCAATCCTCGTCTATTATAATGACACTGTCACCCTTGCAATCCAGGTCTATAATGACACTGTCACCCTTGCAATCCAGGTCTATAATGACACTGTCACCCTTGCAATCCACGTCTATTATAATGACACTGTCACCCTTGCAATCCAGGTCTATAATGACACTGTCAC
>JAECUM010044865.1:0-10798 GCA_016617855.1 Megalonaias nervosa | reverse complement strand
TATATATATATATATATATATATATATATATATGTGTGTGTGTGTGGGTGTGTGGGTGGGGGTGGGGGTGTGTGCAAAACTGTTTCATATACAATATTCAGAATAAGGCTATTTCATCTTTGAAAAATCATCCCATTGCAAAATATATCAGATTAGAGAATGTGTTACATTACCACTCTTATTGCCATCTAAGACAGTATTGCACAGAATGTTCATTATTAAATGTAATGCAACAACTTAGGCACAGAAGTAAGGCATTTTTATGTTTCATTTGAAAGCTTTATTAAAAAGATACTTACTTTCCTAACAAGGCATGTATTAGAGCTATACAGCGCCACATTTTGGAGCATGGGAGGCTTTCTCCGATAATGCATAGGTATATATGATACATCTGAGCATGTGAAGTTTTCTCTAATAATGCATAGGTAGATATGACACATAAACATGTGAGGTTTTCTCCAGTACTGCATAGGCAGATATGACAAATTTGCATATGTTAGGTTTTCTCCAATAATGCACAATCATGTAGATACGACACATTGCAGCATGTGAGGTACTCTCCAATAATGCATAGGTAGATATGACACACTTGAACATGTGAGGTTTTCTCCAATAATTCTTAGGTTGATATGACACATTCGAACGTGAGGTGTCGTCATTAATGCATAGGTAAATATAACACATTTGAATATGTGACGTTTTCTCTAATAATGCATAGGTAAATATGCTTCTTCGTAAGATCCAAACACAAGGAACATGCAGGTAGATAATGATACTGACCTTGTCGAATGGAGAAACATTTACATATTTTATTCTTCTCTGGGAGTCCTATTTAGTTTATTCCGCCTACCAAATTTAATTCCCAATATATGTGTGACGATATTCTTAATTTGTTTAATGTAATGTTATATTTTCAGGTGCTAATATCTTTTAGATATGATGGTAAAAATTAACAACGGTTATGACGAAAATTATTTTTGATGAATTCGCCTCTCTATTATGCCAATTTGAAAAATAAATATCTAACAAAGTTTATTTTACAGTGTGAAAAATCGAATGTATAGCACCAATACATTAGAAAAGATACTCTTCACGATATTCCTGACGGGACAAGAAATAATCTAGCCCAGTTTTTGTTTTGTGGTCAAATATGCTATCATTTGCCACCACTCTTTGTATTTTCTTTCATCCATCTTGCTGGGTCATTTTGGCCATTATTTAATTATTATAAAATATCTTCCAGTAATGGAGGATTTTTCTGCCAAATTTACTGTATTTAAAACCATGTTGTTCTTACTATCTTACGCCTCAAATCGTTCACTTTGCAACATACGTAGTCTTTAGAAATCCTGCCCCTAATCTGCTCTTCTTTCTTGGCACGTTTTGACGAGTCCGTCTCAAAACATCGGCAATTCTGCCTCGACAATTCTGACATTGTTATGTATGACGACACATCCGAACATGTTATGTCATTCTATGTCGCTGCAACTGCGTGATTCCCTACCATCTTACCTCAACTAACCCCAAGGAGACCCAAGAGACCCTAGGAATACCAACGAGATATGCATTATGAATTTATTTGATATAAAATTAAGAAGTTGTTTAATAAATAATATTTGGTAAATTACGTGTATGTTATTTCTTCTAATGCTGTATTATATCTTATGTAGGGGTCACGTGTATGTTCGTCCTTCTAGCTATATATGGGTTTTAACACAATGAGATGATTTAGTTCGTGGTCCAGCTCTCCGCTATTCCGCAAGTCAACTTCATAAGACACGATCACAATGTTAGAATAAACAAATAGTCAATCAGAGACGGGACTGTTTGTTGCGTTAGCCCATTTAGCAGTCGTGCAATGTAAAAGTGATTAATGTTGAGAGTGGAAGTGTATATCTTTTTCTATCCTTCAACACCCCAACTTCTGCTTGCAGCTCTGTCAAATATGTTTTAGACTCCGCTTTCTAGCCTTTACATTAACCTCTCACGTGAAAAAATATAGTTCGTTCCGAACAGCATCGCGAATTAGATCAGCGTCTATTGCTCGCTGAATTTTCAGGTCAGCGTCATTAACTGTAGCTAATAGTCGATGTGCAGAGTAATGCAACTCACCAAATTCATGATGAAATATGGTAGTCTGTTTAAATTTTTCGATGCCACCATGCTCTGTGGAAGACTGTTCTTTTATTAACTTGTGTTCTGCTTTCCTATTCTGCTATATTCTTGTTGCTTCAGTTGCTATCTATTTGCAGTTACATTTCGATACATGCACAGGTAACTAAATTATGTCAAAACAATACGCTTCTGGCAGCATGTCTTTTAATTAGTATGCAAATAAACATTTTATTCTTCATCAGCTAAATCACAGCATAAAAGCATTTAATAGAAATTTTAAATAGTTCATCATTGTTCTTAAGAAAGATTAAATTATTAATTTTAAGGACGTATTTCATTTAAAATGTACGTTCACAGCCATGTTAACTATTTCCGAGGCCTTAAGTTACAACAGCATCTGATACAGAAAAAATATAGATAGTATAGCAATTTAGCATTAAGACAACTAATTTCAGAAATGAATTCTAACTTGTATTATGATAATGTCAACTAAACACTGAAACAAACAACTGTAACCTTTGATACCAGCCTTAGTGTCTACTATTTTCCTCATACAGTTATTTTTGCAGAGACTATAATATAAATAAATTCAGCTGAAGAATAAATCAGCGATAGACCAGTGACCTTACATTTTCTGATGTGCTTTAAATTATGATCACCTTAATACTGCCGAAAAATTTAAAATAGTCACCAAAATAGGTTTCTTGTATGGTCAGTTCATACGTTAGTTATGGTAAGATATAGCTTCCTTCAATGGATATAGAATGAAGGTTCCATCGACCCGATTATTGTGCCGTTTTCCCTGACTGGTTTATTTTCAAAGTAATAATGATTTCCCAGATGCTTCATGATAACATGCGTCTATGAATGTTGAAGTTTTGTTATTTGTTACTACTATACTATAGTGAATCGAATGATAGTAGCTCCATACTCTAGAATCCGAAGGTCATCCTGTCGATATCTAAACTTGTAAGACTTACTTGAAAACATTTGGATTCATGGACATCTATTGTTTTGTGAGCTTATTCAAAAGCCTTGTTGTCCTATTTTTATCTTGAATTATATGAATGCTGGGATGTGCGTTTCTTCGGTTACAGACTGGAGAGTATTCAAATGACAAATTGTTTCAGTCTGGACTAAATTAACTGCATTTAAAGCCTGCTTTAGGTAAGTTGTTCCAAGAAGCAATGATTCTTGAAAAAAAAGTTGTATCTTAACTCGAGATTATGCAGTCGTTTCTAAAAACTGTATTTTGTCCAGTCTTGGTGTTGTCTTTATTTCCTCATTTGATATGAAATCAGTATTGAATCACAACATTAACAACTCAGCCACTGTGTCTATCCCAAGGTTTAGTATATTATAACTATATAGCACATTTTTACAGCAGAAAGGTAAAATACTTGTAAGCCCATCATCATTTGACATATAGTTTCATAGATTTTGTTTTAAATAACTTACCAATGGCCATTTAAAGATTTGTGGAAATATAAAACTGAATTGTAGTGAGGCGCAAAACATTCAGCGAATTATGTGGCAAAGGGGTCATTCCAGATTGAAAACATGTAACTGAGATGAGCATTTTAAACGTGGAGGTCATGTTTAAATATTAGCTTCCATGCTTATGTTGAAATTTAAAAAGAAAATCCTTTTAGTTATTATACATTTCATGTTCAAGATAACGTTCATGATAAACGTAATATAAATGATATTTGTAAATGTTACCAATAATACAATTGCAATAGTAGAGAGTACGAAGAAATCATGAGCATGTTTTATTATTATTTGAAAATATGATCAAATCATCGTGAGCAAAGCATTATCATTGATTAAGCAGGTGATAAAAATTACCTTTCCTGACTAGCCTGAGTATGCAGAAATTAGCTATTCAAATTAAATTTATCTAAATGTTTTTCTAAGTAAATATATCTAACATATTCTCTGTTTTACTTTATATACAAAATGAAACGTTTAATGTTCATTTTGTCTGCATTATGCTTCATAGGTTAGTAAATACGAAACTGGTCACTCGTCATAGAATGTTCATGACATTTATAGAACATTATACATACTACAAAGGTACTATACTTTACTCCTAATTAGGAAAGTGACTAATATTTTGGTTCACTAGTGAAAAGAATGAGACTGAACACTCTAACTTGCATTAACACATATATTTTGGTACACGCCATTATTTTGTATGAATATTTTATTTTTTGTCTTATTTCATCGTTCAGATAGCACATTGTAAGTATTAAAATAGACATGAAAGATGGACGCTAATCAGTGTTGCTTTAGGTTGTATATGGATACACCACAATAATTATTTATAGTCTATACAATCAGTCTAAGTGCGGCAGTTTAGTGAAGGAAACTTTTGAAACTTGGGATGAGTGCAGTTGGTGAATACTGTGATGCAAGGTATAGTAGGTCAAATTTGCAAAGAATAACTTAGAAGGAGTCTGATTGAAAATTATGAAGTTAATCGCTTAATTAAGTTTATTTCTATTAACTTAAACCACAATGTATGCATCACAAATGACATTTAAAAACGGAGAATTAAATCTCTGCAGACTAACTGTAAATATTCAAATAAAATATTTATTTAGCTAAACATGTGAGCTTGATCTTTTGTTCAGGAAATCAATTATGTTTGGTTTCAAAAAAAGATAAAGTACATTACTTAACAGATGAGACGAAAACTAAATATCTGATAATTACATGTTAAACAATTTACTCCCTTCAAAACCTTACATTGCAATAAATTCTTGTACATTTCAAGTGACACAAATTGTTCATCAGTTAACAAGTGACACAAATGGTTCATCTCTTAACATGCAATAAATTTGACATACTCCCATTGCCTTTAAGCCGTCCAGTTTATATGTTGAAAACAATATTGTACATTAATACACCTACCATAAATAAAGAATATCAACCATTTATAGCAGTGTAAAAACTTGAAGTTCCTTTCAGCATTATATGAATTCAAAGTGAGTGGCATTCTACTGGACAAAGATAAATGTTTGCAAATCATGAACTTACCAAAATTGACATTCAGCCTAAACTCTTTTCATTTACAACCAACTATACCTTTTCTTTTCGCATGTAGTTTAGGACCGTAGCCTAAATTACTACTATAAAAAATAAATTTACGTCAGTTTTATAATTGAGTGACTTTCTATTTGGCGTTAAGATAATTTCGCATAAGGAACATTGTCTTCAGTTAACCAACTGAAACATAACGGTCATGTTACGAAGTTTCCCCATAGGCTTAAGATACAGCCCGTGTGTTACTATTTTCAGACATGAGGCCAATACGAGTGGCGTCTCATCTACCTATTCGTAACCTGCCTTATTTAAAAATTATACAGACTGTTAGAATGGTCTGGAGAATCTATTGAGTTTATCTATATATGCATACAAATATACAAATAAGACCAATTAAGATACTGCCACTGTACGAGAAGTAATACATAAAAGAAAAATAAATATAATATGTAAAAAACTAGAAACAAGATCACAAGTATTACCCAAAATAAATTATAGCTATATTTCATCAAATAATTCCCTCCAAAAACTACTGCATACATTTTTCAAAAGCAGCCTCGAGTAATTTTAAAATTGCTTTTAGTGTAAAGTGCTTTAATCCTCATCTTCCCCTTCCCCCAGGATTGGAGAGCAAATTTCTCTTTCTTTTAGTTAATAATTGTTATTTTACATCTCTCAAACCCCTCCCCTCTCCCCCAGCCTTAACATATATGTACATATAATATATATAATATGCCAAAACAGAAATACAAATTTACTCTTGCCACAATGGAAGCTGAAAAAAGAGAAAATTTGTATTTATTATTAAGCCTAAAATGATCAATGCTTACTCATAGTCCTCATGTTTTCCTCAAAAGCTGTGTCAACTTGCACTATCTCTTGATACGCTTCCTCATCTACCAAATTATCTCAGAATGCCCATGTCTATGTGAAAGAGGTGAACTGGCTTGAAACATCCATGTACTGTACTGTTGGATCACTAAACTGATCTGCCAAACATGAATTAAATATTTGTTACCCAATTTCACAAGATGTGACTTCTTTACATTATTTTTGTTTTCCTTTTCTCAATAAGGAAGGGGTGTAAATTTCAGCTTTTGCACAGACAGTATGCTTTTTTCAATTTCGTCTTGCTTAATTTTGGGCTCCTTTAGGTTGGGTGGCGTAGTTTCAGAGCTCTTTCCTGACATCAGTTTTTTGTTTCTTCTTTTTTTACTTAACTCCTCATCTTGTCGCATGCTTTTCTTTAGTTTTGCTGTCAAAATTCTAGGGCATTTAGCGGGTGATGGTTTGCTATTAATTTTGAAGAGAAGAATTCTTTTAGAGCACTGTCTGGTTTTGTTTCCAGCTTTCACAAGATTTTTTTGTTGGCCTCTGGCAAATTTGGTGAGAAATTCCTCATCTAAAATATAAATTAATTAAGCTGTGGTGAGTATCACAGCAAATGCATTCTGTTGGTGGATTTATTCCGTCCAATTATATTTTACCTGCTTAAAAAGAAATTGCTCTAATGTACAGACTGGTAGAGAAGAGGGCATTATGAGTGTGAAATCACGATTGCACTTTCCCTCCTTCAGTCATCAACTGTTTTTTTTTTTTTGTGTGTGGATATCTGAATTAGATTTCATCAAATTTTAATATTATTTTTAGTGCAATATGAACATATTTGAAAAAAAGTAAAGATTAATCCCATCTCTTTCGCTCTCCCTCCCTCCATAGTCTCTCTCTCTCTCTCTCTCTCTCTCTCTCTCTCTCTCTCTCTCTCTGTATATGTATCTGTATCTCTCTCTTTTGTATCTCTCTCTCTCACTCACTCACCATCGAATGTAGGTGCTTATATTCATCAGTTTGTTTGTACACCATTGTGAAATGCATTTCATCACAACTGTATCATATGCATGTTCTTTTTGTTTGTTTGTTTTCCTGGTATGTGTCGTTGTGGTCTTCTTTAATTGATCAGTTCTACTAAACGTCTGTTATGTATCTTTAATTTAATTGTTTGTTTGTTATTGTTAAAATGTTTACTTTATAACATGGTATTGTAATGTAACAATGTATGCTGGACTTGGCCTTGTTCAAAATTGAGTTCATTTCTGCTTGACCTGACTGACTTTTTAAATTTTTTATTATTTCATTTTATGTCAACAACTAATACATACGCAAATTATTCTCTATTTTTGTGGGCTTAATATCAAGATCTTTATTAATAGAATAAGTTTATATATTTATTTAGGTCAGAATTTTGGGCTTTCCTAAGTGGATTTTTTACAGGTTATGGTTTTGAGTTTGTAAACATCAGGATCATTCTAGAAGGTTATTTTCCATTAGGTAATGTTTTTTTTTCTTCAAAATAATAATGGTGAACTGAGGTCAAGTAGAGAACTATATAATCTTGTGATTATGAGGACTTGGTCATTAATGCATTGACATTTATCATTTTCAAGTTGTATTATGTTGTGACCAGTTTGGGCTGAATTTTATTTTCTTCAAATTATTGAATTCAAGTGATTATTTTCTCTGGAAATACAACAGTGCTCTGACAAACTTCTTGGATAAAGATATTCACTGGAACTTATACTGAATTCAAACCTGGAATTATATTATTGTGATTCAACAAAGGACCGTTGACACATCAGCACTCCATAAGCTATAACAGACTCGTCATCACCTTCAGTTTTGGATTTATTCTGGACTTTTATTGAATTTTATTCAGGACTTTAAATTACTAAGACTTGTACCTGTAATTCTTGGATTATTTGGGGATTTAATTCGCAATACCATAAGTTGTTTTTTTTTTTTTTTTTTTTTTCACTTTGTTTCTATGGAAATAAATATATTTGTTAGATTTTACAAACCGTGTTGTTTTTCACTCTTTTGGTTACTTACTTTAAGAGTATAGACTTGTAACACTTCACACTTGAATGGCTTCTCTCCTGTATGTATCCACTTGTGTTTCTTTGAATCACCACTCCATCTATATACTGCATATGAATGTTTTTACTCCAGTATTTTCATGTGTCTATTTACACTAGATCTTTGGGTAAACATTTTATCACAAAGTTTACAATTAAGTGGTTTCTCTCCAGTATATATCAGCATGTACCTGTTCAAGGTTGTAACCATGCTGAATATTTCATTGCAAATTTCACACTTGAATGATTTTTCTCAAGTATGTAACCTCTTGTGAGCATCGATGCTAAAAGTGCGACTAAACATTTAGTCACAAACTTCACAATGGAAGAATGTTCTCTCTCCAGTATGTGACCTCCTGTGTTCTTTCATGCTAGAACAATAGCTGAATATTTCATAGCAAACTTCACATTTGAATGGCCTTTCCAAAGTATGGAACCTGATGTGTTCCTTTAACTTTTAATGCCTACGAAACAGTTTATTGCAAACTTCACAACTGAATGTTTTTTCTCCAGTATGTATCTTCAAGTGCACCCATAACTCATCACTTGGACCCAGAACACAATTAATTTTACTGTGAATTCTCGACATTTGTTTCTTAGTACTGAAATTTCTACTGTGTGACAATAAATACAAATCATACGTTAATCTATAATAGCTTCAAAGATATCCTAACGATGAAGTTCTTGTCATAGGTTCACCGGAATTTCTTTGAGAGGCTGGACTGAACACAAAGCAACGTGCAATTGAACACAGATTTCACTTCCGGATCATCACCAAGACCTTATTACTCTATGTGCACTGTCGTTGAAACACACACAGTCAGCCACACCAAAAGTTCATATTCTGAAGAATAATCAATTACCTTTAAATCCATACCAAGAATACCTAAATCTAACTCTTGTATCATCACGAAAAGGAGACAGGAAAAATGCTTTAAATATAGACTTGGACTACAGTCGTTGAGTACTGAACCGGACCTAATAATTGTGATCTGATTCCATTTGCACTAAAGATTCTATCGCCAACCTAACATTTGAATGGTTTTCCTCCACAATGTATTCTCATGTACTTCTTCAATGCAGCATTATCTCTAAACAGTTTATCACAAACTTCACAAATGAATATTGTTTTCTCCCATATGTATCGTCATGTGGACAATTAAGTCTGAACTCCTACTAAACATGTTCGTGCATACTTTACAATCTAATGGTTTCTAGCAGCAGGGAGGGCGAATCCTGCAACTTGTCAATTAGAGATTTCGCTGAAAAATAAAGTTTCTTACCAAAACGAAAATCCGAACGTCAATAACGTCAAACCGAAGTCTCTAACCGACCCTAAACTTTTCTATTTGGGTTAGCTTATTTTTGTTACTTTATTTGTTGACATTTATGTTTTTGTTTTTTATGACGTGTTTGCTTATGTACCCGCTCACTCAGTTTTTGTCGTCGCCTTCCCTGCTGCTATGTGGGTGTGGCTTAATTAAATCATTATTATATCAATAATGGAATCTCACACAGCTTGATTAGCTCTACAGCGACTAGACTCAATTAAAACTATATCCCTGTTCGTGATTTTGTCAAGCAAAAATTACAAGAACGTCAAAAAACACAGGAAAAATTTGCCGAAAAAACACAACAGTTATTTAAACCGGTTACAGAGGCTACCAAATGTCTTCTTCCCACGTTAGAGCAAACCGCTAAAACATCTGAAAAAATAGCAGAGAGACTAAAGAAACAAAACGATTTTAAGAGAACTTGGAGGTGAAAAAGCTGCTGCTCAACCAGTGCAAGAAATTCTTGAAGGTATTGACCAAGCTCGTGCTGAAATAGGTGATAGAAAGGATCATATACCAGAACCAGAACTAAAATGAAAACAAGTAAGAGTCAGAACTGAAGTAAATGATAAATTTACCGAAAAGGATATTTCCTATATAAAAAAAATATTGACGAGGTAAGATTATCTGCGCTTGCCGTGCACAGCTTTGATGAGAGAGAAAAATTTCTAAAACTCGAGTACGCCGATGATAATGGAAGTCGTGAAACCTGGTACAAATGGATATTTCGCATACACTACGGAGTTGATCAGGCTCGAAATGATTCAAGATATATTCCATTTAATGATGGACTAAACAATTATCTTAAACAGTTACAGCTACAACAACAACTACTACTCCAAACAACAGGTGAGGAAAAAGAATGGCAGGATTCAAGTCCTGACCCCGGCGCCACTGGAAGTGCCATTGGTACAGGTACCAGGGGGAGTGGTCTTATTACTTCATGTCCCAATAACACACATGCCGATGTTGAACGATTAAAAATTCTGATTGGCGGAAAAAGAGCCGGTAATAATTCCCAAGAAATCATTAATGAAGCAGCTGCTATTTGTCAGAGATTATTTACAGGTGGTATCATGGATATTAATCTTTATCGATCCCTCATCGATGAAATCGCCGATGATTACCACAGTGATTCTCCCTGCTGCTATGTGGGTGTGGTTTAATTAAAACATTATTCTATCAATAATGGAATCTCGCACAGCTAGATTAGCTCGAGAGCGACTAGATGCAATTGAAAAATATCTTCCAGTCCGTGATTCTGTCATACAAAAATTACAAGCGCGTCAGGTGTCTCTGGTGGAATTTGCTGAAGGTGCAGAACAATTATTTAAACCGGTTACGAAGGCAACCAAAGATGTTCCCACGTTGGAGCAAACCGCTAAAGCA
>JAECUM010044864.1:0-52812 GCA_016617855.1 Megalonaias nervosa | reverse complement strand
CGTTACGGAGATTGTCATCGCTATGCCACGGTGATGGCTCACAATTTCTCGGGATACGATGGACAGTTTCTGTTGAGATACTATACGGAACAAAGTACCGAACGTCCGAAAGTGACTTAGAACGGAGCCTAAATCATTTCCATGCAAGTGGGTCAGGTGCAGTTTAAAGATTCGAATTACTTGGCCATGCCTTTGAGTCGCATGCCTAAAACATTTGAAATGACAGAAATGGGCAAAGGCTTTTTTCCGCACTTTTTCAATACCGAACCCAATCAACACACCGTTCTAACCCATTTGCCTGAGGCTCACTACTACGACCCCAACATGCATACCGAACAACGAGAAGCTTTCTACGCTTGGTACCAGACTCACGCCTCGGACACTTTCGACTTTCAGGAAGAAATGTTAAAATATTGTCGTCCCGACGTAGACATTTTACGGCGTTGCTGTGGAAAATTTCGAGAACTGTTCATGGAACACGGAGGGATCTATCCTTTGAAAAAAGCCTGCACCATTGCGAAAGCGTGTTCCTTAGTGTATCGCCAACGATTTATGCCCGAATACACCCTAGCTGTCATCAGTCCTCAAGCAACCAATTTTGTCAAACGTCAGTACTCGGTCAAAGCCCTACGCTGGTTATATTACTTGTGTGACAAGGAAGACAAATGGATTCAACACGCTCGCAACGGAGGAGGCGAAAAAGCCATCTGAAGAGCAGCAGAGGAGGTGAACAGACTTTTTTGCTGGAGACCTTATTTACAAAAAATTAAGGTTCCTACAAAGGCTGAAAACAAGGTCAATAACGTTAAACTGAAACATCTAACCGAGCATATTTCCATACGGTGGAAAACTGACCACAATAGCGTCAAATCGTCTGGGTTAGCTCATTTTTGTTATTCCATCGTTGACGTATTTTTTTTCAAATTTTTATGCGACTCGTTTACTCGCCGGGTCACTCAATATTGGTCGTTCACCTCCTCTGCTGCTGTAATTAACCAAAGATTTTATCCAGACCTATACGATATCTATATCTTGGGTCATGTAAATTTATCGTAATGAATCCGAATGAACAGCTTGTGCTTTTGAAAAGAAGTTTTTAAACTTGATCATGTCCATATCCCCTGAACACCAAGTATAATAAATATTTTGTACGGTATAATTATCTACTCATCATTAAACACAACTAAAATATTACAGTTATCTCTGATCACTTTAGGTATTTGTGTATATCGCTGAGTAACATAAATCATGTCAGTATTTTTATGTCTGCCTCTGGAAAATATCCGAGCTGGATTTGATTGTTTATATAACATAATATCGTCATATACTACGAGGTTATTAACAAATCCATCGGGGTCATCTACAGATGGGTCTTCATCAATATCGGTAATAAAATCAAGAACATCATTGCCGTCTTCATTCAGCAATTTTGCTTTTTCGTTATAATCTTTAAGTACTTCATAACACCGTTGATCATCTACAGATGGTGCTACCAAATATAATTTATCCCACTTGAGCCATCGCATTATCAGATTAAGTAATAATTGTGTCTTACCAGATCCAGATGGGCCTATTATAATCATTCTAATAGCATTTGGTAGTGCTGGATGGTGCCTTACTGGTTCTTGTTTTCGTGTCGCTGAGAAATCAATTATATCAATATAATAAATAATATGAATTTATATTGCGTTCGATGCAGAGCACCCACATCCACCACTGGATTAACAACAATAACAAACAAAAAATAAAAGACATGCAATTAAAGGCAAATGTATAAAATGTGGCACAAAAAAATATAAATTTATTCCTCTTGACTTGTCAGTCAAAGGTGGAGATATCGCTGCTTCCTTAGGGAAATTACCAGGAGCTCCATGGGCTAAATACCCTGGTGAGAAACATCTTCCTCGACATAATTACTGTGGTCCTGGAACTCGACTTGATATCCGACTTGATGAACGAGACCAACCAAGATCTGGAGAGTATTCAATAAATGCGATTGATCAAGCGTGTCATGTTCATGATGTTGCTTACAAAAGTAAAGATTTACAACAACGGCATCTTGCAGATGTGAAATTGATTCATGCGTTAAATTCTATACCCAATAAATCTCTCAGAGAAAAACTCGCTAGTTTTCTAGTACAATCTGCTATGAAAGGTAAAATAATGTTAGGGGCTGGTAATTAATTATATAACTATTATATTGGAATCTGTTTATTATAGCCCAAGAGGATATTGGAGAGGCAGATCAGCGATTAGTAAACTTGCTGAAGTAGCAAAAGTCTCACATTCTGTTGCTGCAAATTGGTTAGCACGACAGGCAATATGGCACATTTATCTACCACCACCTAAAAAAATTTTGTATGCACATTTTGATGTCAGCATCCCTAATTAAGTTCATCAAGCAGATATTTTATTTTTACCACATGACACCATTAAAATTGGTAGACGTCAATCACGCAAGTACAAATACGCATTGACTGTCGTTGACGTTGCAAGTAGATATAAAGAAGCAGAACCATGATCAACAAAGACAGCGTTTGAAGTTGCATCTGCGTTTGAACGAATTTATCAACGAGGATCCGCACCACAAGGTGGTCTACGATGGCCACAGCTATTACAAGTTATTCCTGGCAAAGAATTTCTTGGTGCAGTATTATCGTTGATGAAAAAACATAACGTTAAAATCAGACGAGGACACACAGAAATTCAACGTGATCAGGCAATCGTTGAACGATTTAATCGAGCACTTGCTGAGCGGTTATTTGGATATCAATATGCAAAGGAAATATCCACTGACTTTAAGTCCGGGGAGAGATCTCGTGAATGGGTTGCAAGATTACCAAGTGAGATAGCTGCGTTAAATAATGAAATTACTCGTGCAACTTCCATGAAACCTTCTAATGCGATCACAAAAAAAAATATATACCAATACACCGACGTGAATCTTCCTCTCAACCAGTATTAGGTAATGTAACTGTAAGATATTTATATGAACCTGGTGAACTTGAAGGTGGTAAAAAAGAGCAACTGATCCTATCTGGAGTGTGACTACACATAAAATTTCTAGCGTGGTTAGATCCACAGGTAGACCTGCAATCTACAGACTAGATTCGACGGCTCCTGAACGTGGATTTTTACGTGAACAATTACAAGTAATTCCTGAGGACACACAATTACCACCACCTTCACTTATGTAAACTAGCACCTCTACGTCGATTACATTCAAGACATGTCATCATCACATTATCACGTATATGACCAAGATCACTGTTAATTCTGTCTACGGTAAATTGTCTTGGGTTATTGTTTGAATAATGCCACAACATTATTGTGTTACAACTTGCACAATGATTGTTCTGTCGTTGCTTTAGTGTTATAATTAATTCAGTATCAATATCAAAGTCACGCTTATTTTTTTTGTCACATTGCTTATAACCAAATAGTTTTTTCTTATTACGTCATTGCTAGCAGTTTGATCATTATTTTCTGTAAAATTCATAATAACCCTGTGCAGCTGAGATATTCTTCTGACTCGAGACACTGCGAGATAAACTAAATTTGACCACTCGATTCTGTCATCGACAATCCAGATATTTGTATCAGAAATAGTTAATCCTTGTGACGAGTGAATCGTTATAGCGTATCCTAACGTCCACGGCGATTTATCCATGCTCAACGCACTCTCAACAACATCAACAGCAACCAAAACAATATCGTTCAATACAAGATTTTGTATTCCACCACCAGGAATTTCAACTTCAATATTCTGTCGTCGAGTATCTGCTGGGCGATAACATAATGGTACAGGTAGATTTGAAAACATTTTTTTATGTAATAAATAATTTCTCTTGCAGTTCATCACGAACTATTTTTCTGCTCACAACTATCAAATCAGCAGGTCTCCATCAATTCAAAAAATCATTCATAGTAGTTTCTGTAATTCCTTTACGCATTATCTCACATTGTGTTTTATCTGGCTGCAGTCTGATTAACCTTTCAAACTCTTTCAACGATTCATCAATAGCTCTATGGTCATCATTTATTTCTTCGTATTAATCTACAAATGATTTTAACCATTCATGTGGAGATTGACCGACGAAAGGTGGTGGTTGACCATGATCGCCACACATTATTACAGCAGTATTTTTAGTCAATAACCATTCAAGGAATATTTTTAATATTTCCAACGATACCGTTTCTATCTCGTCCCAGATAATATACTTAGGTATATATTTCTCACCCATTTGCTCGGGTGTCCATGTGTCTCCGCACCATCTGAAGAAACTATGAAATGTACATGATTTTACTCCTCGTTCTTTTTTTTCTCTGGCGAGTTTATGTGTCGGTGTCAAAACAATTATATCTGAATGGTTGTTCAGGAATAATTTAATCGCACGAGTTGTTTTACCTGAACCACCCCATCCATTAAGATAAACAGTCTTATGGCTAGCCACAGGATCATATACAGATGGTGCAGATGACAATTCTGATATTTGATTATTTTTGTAATATATTTCCTTAATTTCAACGTCGGCAGATTCAGAATAACTAAGTATATTTTCATTTTTTATTCTCCATGATCCCCATTCACCATTACCGAGTAGCGGTTTTAACAAATCCGTATATTTTTTATTTATATAAAACGAATCAGTAGCAACTCTGACAGCGTAACGAGGAAATCTATTTATCATCGACAGTAGATTTATCGAAACGTAGGCTAGCATCGATGATCTTAAATGAGTAAACTGCGGTGAGTCGCCATCAATATAGCTTACAATTGTACCTAGTTTGGTTCCGTCTAATAAATAAGCATTACTTCGACTTATAAATGTGTTTTTTTTTCCGTTGTATCAGCGATTATAAAATCGAGTTCAGCATCGTCCATAATTAATCTTGTACAGTGTGATTTATGATCATATGATCCTCCTTGTGTAAATTTACCGATTATCTTTCTACCAAGATCTTTTGCAAGTTTCATCGCTTTCTTTCCTGCATTTATATATATTATCAGCAATTTTAACAATGTCATCTTCGTTAAGATCAGGAAATTCTTTCCTGACATCATCAATATTAAATCTATCCGGTTCTGGTAACTAAACTTGTTTCTGTGGACGATACGATATAATCGCTTCATTTACCTTTGATGATATTAAAATTCCAGCATCAAGCATATATCGTAATAGTACTATTGGAATCCAACATTGTTCTGAAAAACGTTTTCCAAAGCAAATATAAGTAATCGGATGGAGATTTTCTGTAAACGTAAATGTTTCTATATAGGCGAATCCGGTTAAGTCAAAATCTGGTAAGGGTCCGTTTATCGCAACACTGGTTATCTCGTGTGATGGATGTCCAAGTCTCTTAAAGTATTTAGAACACTCTCCGTATCCAAGAAAACTTCCAGGATAACATGCTACCATATCAATTGAGATAACTTCGCTATAATCGTGTTTAGTATTCCATAATCCACCGTGTCCATATTCAATACAACTTTTCTGGACATCTTCAAGAAATTCCGATCGTGTCCGTTTCCATGAATTTTTCTCCTGAGCAAAGTGAACAGCAACTGATGGAACGGTAAAACAATTATTCAGTAATTGTCCAAACTTGACATATTCAGAAGTATATTTTAATGCAAGATTTTTCATTTCTACATGAAGAGATTCTGTATGATAAATATCACCATTAGGCCGTACAAACTTATACTGATGATCATATTCTGAACTTTGAAATAACCAAACAGATACAGGGTCACTTTTACTGATATTTCTGATAAAATCAAATATATGACCATTATAAAATTTAACCGTTCTGTCTCGTGGAAATATTGTTACTGCCATAGTCCATGCATGTGCGTTATGATCAATAATATCTATCGAAGCTCCTCTTGATTCATATTTCGATTTATATAAAATCTCTCCGGTTAACGTCTTCACTGTTATTGGGAATTTTAATATCTTTCCCAGCTCAGCAACGTCGCTGATAGACGCTCCGGTATCTTTAACTGCTTCTGCCCATGTATTTATTTTTTTACGCCGTAAATCTGTTAAACCATTGCCACGTATCGCGTTTGTGAAGTGTTCTGTAACTAGTTCAGCTACACAATTTATTCTTAACTCTGATAGTCTCATCGGCTTGAGATCATTGACGTCAAGTTTATTATTCAGCGGATATATTGCATAGACAACCGCAGTCACAGGATATGCTCGTTCATAATATGGTTTGTCAATACCAGTCAGTATTCCGGGTTTGGAACTTTTATTTAAGGGCCAATATTATTTCCTGACTGCATGCGGACGGGATCACGTTCGTCGCGGATAATCCTTACAATAAATTTTATTAAACAAAATATCTTTGAACATCAAGGTGGTTAATAATCTCTCTTCCTCGTCTGTCATTCATTATAGTATTGACAACATTTCCAACTCTGAATACCACACATGAGCCGCACCATCGTCTCGAAATTCCTTCTTGGCTTCACGGATACATTTAGTTATATCCATATTTGTTAAAGCCAGATCTTGCATCGAAAAACTAAAGTTAGATTTCTGTAGTCTATCAAGATCAAATCTAGCTCTATAAGGTTCAATTGTGGATAATTCCTCCATTATTATAATTAAGACAAATATATATTTAAATTGAATTTTAATATATATATATATATATATAATGATTCAAACAAAGAATCGATGTAATTGTCTTATGATCCGATATACTTCTCCTTGTAACAAAGCATGTGTAAATGAATTCTGCGGCTACCATATGCAAAGCGTTAGACATAGGATTCTAGGACCAAAACTGTGTGTGCAATGTGGTGTTGGAGTCAGAGGAAAAACTCAGTTATGTGTAAAATGCGGTGTAAAAAAAACAGAGAACTAAAACGATATTATGATAAAAAAATAATACCCTGACATTGTCAGGCAAATCTCCTATAAAAACCGCAGAAGATTATCTAGGTAGATTTTCAAAGTAATGATTTAAACAAATAATATTATTATATAAATGGAGGAAAAAAAATTGTAAAGCATCCTATAATTAAAAGTTATGAAGCATCTCGTGATGGTGTAATTAGAAATTGCAGATCAAAATAACTAGTCGGTAACGTCATTAATGCTGGTTATCTTAAATTCCTAGCTAGGAAAAACGATTATTTATCACATAAATTCATCTACGAGTGTCATTTTGGATTAATTAAAAACGGATTTGTAATTGATCACATCAATGGTAATAAACTTGATAACTCTTTAAATAATTTACGAATTGTTACACAAAGTCAGAATTGCAAGTTTGGAAAAAATGGCGTTAATAATCATTGTAAGAACGCAAGAGTTATTTGGTCTGTAAATACAGAGACAGGCCAAGAAATAATATTTAATTCGATATATACAGCTGCTAAATATTTCGGTATTAACCCTGCTTCAGTAAAACATGTCGCAGATAATATACAAAAATCTACATTTTCAATAAAATATGATCAGCTGATTACGTTTCAGTATATCCCTATTGTGTCAGATAATGAAACGAGATAACTCTGTCCTCTGTAGGTGGGTCAATGGTGCTTAAAATAATTATTAAAAAAAATCTGATTCAGAATAAATAAATATTTGTTTACTGTATATAGTTCGACTCTGTCAATTTTGCCAAGGGTTTTGTTTAGCCATCACCACAGTCAATGATCCACCTTCAATGTCGCTGCTCTCAGTGTCACTTTTGACAGAATCAAATGACATAATCTTTCTCAACTGCATTACACGATTATTCACAATCTTTTTTCTTTCGTACTCGTGAGACATTTCGGATCTAATCTTTTCGATTGAACATGCAAGAGGTGCAAATAGCTTCATCTGTGTGTCATTTACCATTGCCAAGGATTCTAACATAGATTGATAAATTAATTTCATGAATCTATAATTAGATGGTAATGTATATTTATTATCGAATTTTCGTTGTTGTAATCATTCAAAATCACACATAATTTTCTGAGGATCAAGATTATCAGATATCTTTATTCCGTCATGTTTTAATTTTTCAATAGCAGAAATAATATCATTAATGTTTTTATATATATATACAAATATTTATTTAAAATAAAAATAATTGACATTCAAGTTTTTAACCTTGACTTTTGACCTTTGACATTGAACTTTGACCTGAAAGGTTTAAAGTTGACTGAATTGGTCTTTTGTATATATTATTATTATTATTATTATTATTATTATTATTATTATTATTATTATTATTATTATGTTAGGTTGACTGACTTGGTCTATATGTTAGGTTGACTGACTTGGTCTTTAATGTATATTATTATTATTATAATATTATGTTATATATTATTAAAAATATCAACAAATAATCAGTAGCATCATAAGCGGTTACCCGTCACTGGCCCCTTCATTGCCTGTGGTTCCCTTGAGGGTCCTTTGCATGATGATGTCTTTCTTACGACCGTTATTGGCACCCCACAAAGTTTTCTTTTTGGCAACATTCTTTCTGAATGCTTCTTTATGGGGTATTCTTCAATGAGGTAGAGAGCTCACGCATGCTACTGATTAGTTTAGGGAGCTTTTGCATAGACACATCCCCCAGCGAATCACTAAACGAAACGAAACGAAACAAAATTTTAGAGATTCAGAGGATTGTCTAGGCATTGCAAATTCAATAACCCCCCACCAAATCAAACCCCTGGGTAAGTGCAAAACTCACTGACCACGTTGTTTAACGTGATGAGGGGTTATTGAATTCCTTGGAGCTTTGCTTCGCTCCCCAACCTTTTAAAGAAAAATGGCATCGTTCCGATACTGTCGACACTTGTCAGCCACAGGAATCGAACCACGGCCGTCAGTATAATAATCCAACGCTATAACACTGCACCACTTTCCGATTCATACATATATACGATTTAAAATTATTATATAGTTAACCCAACACTGAATAAGCAGGCAAATTTACGTACGAGCAGTATATACTGAATAAAATCACAATTATTGTAAAACTATAGCGTAGATTTACTTCAATTTCTAAACACACTTCATAAAATATGATAATTCTACCCAGGAAGTCGGGAAGTTCAAGAGTACATTCAGATCAATATAACATGCCACACCTTGTACATGCATATATATAACATGCCACAGCGTGGAGAATAAAATCAGTTATTGTAGAACTGTAGAGTAGATTTACTTCAATTTTCAAACATAATTCATAAAATATACTGTATAAAATAATCGCACATTACATTTTCTGTATAAGTTCTCCGTTCGTTAGGTTAAAATACATGTATACAGGTGTGTTCATAAATAACTCTGATTTGTAATATTTACGCACTTGTATAAACGACGTGATTTAAAGTTATCAGAGTTAAAAGGTGCATAAATATCCTTTTCTATTACAAATTACTTGCTCCAGTGACAGCTAATTGCTTACAGAGAACAAATAAATCGCTAAATAATAAACCGTTTTGATGAAAGAAAACAAAATATCTTCGTGGTCTTATGAATTGACGCAGCGACGGGGAGATAATTGCTTAATTTACTCTACAGAGAGGACAGAGTTATATCGCTTCATTATATGTGCAATTGCCTCAAACATGTTATTATAGGAATTGATTATTATTCAGATTTTAATGATTTTGAGTACTGTTTAACCCATCAAATTATGAAAAATCAGTAAAAAAAAAAATAGATTATTTCAGAATCAGATTATTTTTTTTCCCTCCTGATTATATCAGGAATATTTACTCGGACGTTCTACGAGCGTACATACAAATTAAAATGCAATGACTCTTGTCTTAGATCCAACAGGTGTCCAGCCTGGTCAGTAAGCTTGAAATGTATCCTTGATAATAACGGATTATGTACACGTAGATAAACTGGATTAATTGGCTCAGATACAATTAACCACCCAGGAGGTACTTGAGGACTGAATGAATATAATATATACCCTTGTTGAGCTTGAGTGGATTTTTTCAAGATCTACTTGATAGCTACCATCAATTACGTCACATATTAAATTGACTGCGATCGTCCATCACTGTACGGATTATTATTATATTTAAGAATGGTTGGTGTCGGGATTAATTTTTTCCATGAATCACATATTCTTTTAAAGTGTTCATCAATAAGATCGTTAACTGATTTCTTTAGTTCTTCAGAGTTAAATCCTGGAATTATAAATGTTGGTAATTGTTCTTCTGTAATTCCATAAAATTTAAGAAATACTGTTTTAAATAAATGGTTTTCCTATACAGTCTGAACTGGATCATCTTCATTAATTATATGATAGTCTGGATATCTATCTGCTGGGCTTAATCTTTTATCTCTCTCAACAAAAACCTTATTTACATATTCTATGTCTGATACAACTTGATTTAAATGTTGTATTGTTTCAATTATTTGATTTTTATATCATCGTCTTAATAATTGTTGATGCTGGAAAATAAATTTTGTAGATTATTATATACACGTTCGTATTCAGATTTAATTGGATTAAAAACTTTATTAATGTCTTCAACATCAATTGTCCCCGTCTATTCAAGTTCACCTTTTTTATTTTTTTCTAGTTGTTATTTTTAGAAAATAATGGTGCACTCTATCGATCCATCCTTCTCCCTCTCCAATAGATTTTGCCCATGGATATTTACCACCTTTTCGGTATTCCGGAAGTTTTATAAATATTCTTTTATCTGTAACAAAATCAGATCGTTGTGGTTCTGGTGGTCCTTTCTAAACTGATGTAACTTCAGGCCAGCCTAATACTGATCTAATCGAACTTTGATAAATATATACAGAACAATCAGGAGAATTTATTTCAGCCACTGCTGATAATGTTGGTTCGTAAACAGTAATTGCTATTTTGATTCTTTTCCTGTAATAGATTTAATTCTACGTTGGAGCTCATCATTGATTTGTTCTATTTGATAACTGCCCGTTGGAATACTAACTACTTGCCAATCAGGAGTTCCATCAGGTTTATTCTTATTAGCAAATACTAATGAATTATTCGGTTGTAGTCCACCGAATGGTTTTGATCTAATATTTGGCCAGCTATAATAAACTCGTAATTGTTCTAGGGCTATTGCTTTTGCTGGAATTGCGGTTGGAAAGTTAATGCTAAACTCAGGATTTTTCGAACTTAATGATATCATAGTAGTGTTTGACGGTGCTGTATTAGTAACGATCTGTTGTAATAATTCTCTTGACTCAGTCAAGGACGTCGACCTTATCATTATTGTTATTATTTAATTCTCCATTTTTTTTGCCTTGGCTATTATGAGTGACTTTGTCACTAAATGCTTCATCGTAGGTTTTCATTATCGTTGCGAACTCCTCATCAGATATTTTACCATCGCTGAGGTACAACGAAATATATGACGATAATTTAGAATAAGCTGTTGTTGCTGTATGTAATTGTATTATATACTCGTGTAATTTGGTATTTGTACATGTATATATCTTCTTTGCGATAATACTGAGAATGCCTGCGATAGTCGTTGAAGTTGAAACGACAATTGTTACAACTGCAGGCGCTGTCATTGTTATTGTTGATAATAATAATCCTGCTCCAGCAATAATAGCAGAAACTGAGTAAACAATTATATCAATGACAACCATACGTCTGCGATATGTTTTTTACTTTTACTGTATAATCGCCGATGATATTTTTTAATTCAATCTGAAATTTACATATTTGATTATATCTGTGACGTAGAACGTCGATTGAGGTTTGATTCATTATTATTTAATGACGTTAAGTAATTAATTAAGGAGTTTCAGTTACGAATTCCAGACACCACCAGTAACGTCTCGGGGGCATTTCCGTTGATGTCAACGTAAATGTTTCTTTGGTGTCCATATTTAGATTCACCAGTAGAGGATTATGATGTACATTTGGCGATGATGAAGTGGCCGCAGTAATTTCCAAACCATACATGGACAGCCTGTATAGCCCAGTTGCTTCTGCGGTATGTTCCACAGTATTATTTTGTTGTGTCCATGTTGATAATCCTGATGCTACTGTCTACACGATATTTTTAATTTGTCCGTGTGGAATTTTAACAAGATTAGTTTTTTGAACAATATTAGGGATTCCATTTGACAATATCGGTGATTCTCACATTAATGTCGGTGATTCTCGCATTAATATCGGTGAGTTTAATATCAACGGTTGGTGGAGTTCCAAAAAATTCATTAGTGGTTTTGTTCACGTTTCTGCGAAAATTTAAAAAGAGATTTGAATGATTTAAAAATTCAGTTCTAAATGCTTTAATTCCATCATTGATTGTTTCTAACGAAGTTGTTATTGGAATTTCCTTATCATCGACGTATTTTTTTGTTGCAGCATCAAAATCTAATTCTGGTGTTCTGAGATTATTAATACCATTATTATTCATGTTGAGAAATGCACGCATTATACCACCGTTGGCTAATATGTACTTAGATTCTTGATCGTCGACGTATTTCCTCGTTGCAGTATCCATATCTGCGGTTGGGTTTCCAAGGTCTATAATTTTATTTCGATTCATGATAATGTAACCGGTGAATGAATCACCAGCTTTCTTGATATTATCGTTAACTGACGTACCGGAATCTTGTATTTTACCTTGATCAGTAAAAGTAACGATATTATCAACAACCGAGTTAGGAATTTTATTGTTGTTGTTGTTGTTGTTGTTGTTGTGGGGCTTAACGCCATTTTTCAGCACACGATAGGCTATACATGGCGGCCAGTATGAATGGTGGAGGAAGAAACCGGGAAATCCGCGGAAAGAACCACCGACCCACGAGAAGCTACTGGCAAGCTTTCTCACATATCCACATTCGCCGAATCTTAGACTCGAACCAACGCAGACAGAGGTGAGATGGCAGTGATCCGTAACGGACAGCGCTTTAGACTACTCGGCCACTCGGGGCCCCGCGGTAGGAATTCGTATGAGTACATCTGGCAGTTGTATATTACCTGTCTTTAATCGTCCTTGATTATCCTGAAAAACAACGACTTCATTATGATCCACACTTGTAATGTTTAATAAATCATTGATTTCGTTTCTGAGCTGGTCAAGAGTTGCATATTTAGATAAATCACCTTGCTGCTGAGCTTAACCACGAGAAGATCTTCCGTAAATATCTACCATTATATTTACTAATGTCTGTTTAAATGTGACAACGTAGTATAATCGTGTACAACTTTATGAGGTGGTTTTGTTGATTTTGATACAGTATCAAGTACAGCTAGTACTTCTGGACCACATATTGGTGGATCAGTTAATTTTTGAGTTGGTAATATTGAAGACCAGATTGGAGCGATTTTATCGCTGCTAACATATTCTAAAAATTCTTTTGGTGGTGCTAGTCCATATGAATCAAAATAAATAATTCCACGTGGATCAATTGCATATCCAACCCAATGAGTGCCACGACCAGAGTTTTTATCGAGATTAATAATACCAGTTTCAATATTGTTTGGTTTTTTTGGTAATTGATCACGCATAAAAACACTTCTGAAGTTTTTTATTTTTAATTTTTTAGCAGCATCAAGTAAATCAAAATTGGACATGGGCAGAATCAACGAACTTTCCCGAGAAGTCTTAAACCCTTTCCGTACCATGAATATGGGGTCCCTGGCAAATCTTAGACCCCTTCCCTTTTTTTTTGGAGGTTTTTATTTCTTGACCGTTGCTTTCTTTAATGCCATTCCAGCAGCGGTTCGAACAGCGCCTAATGCAGCTGCTTTTGCAACAGCTGGGGCTGCAGCGGCTATTAATGCTGGTACAGCTGCAAGAAGTGGAAATATTCCACCCGTCTTAGCGATATCTTTAATGGCGCCCGCAGAAAGATTAAGTTTTATGCCTTTATTTGATTTTTTGGCTTCATTGAAATGCCTGAGCTGACGTTCTGTAAGAGATAATTTATTTGCACCACTCATTTGTTCTCTTTTTAGCGATAGTTTTATTCCGCTGTTATCTTTTGATGCTGATTGCAGCTTTTTAATATGACCAGGAGTCAGGGTAACACTAACGTGATTATATGACATTATAATATTATGAGCGATCTAATTACATGTTTTCCACTGGAGCATCAACAACTCTCATTCGCCCACCAACACCTTCAAGTAACATTGATTTATCGCTGAGCATAACAGCGATTGCCCTATAATTAGCAATAGCTCCTATTGTCACACGAGCTCGAAAATGTATACCAACTACTGATTGTCTGGTCAAATCTAAATGTTCGAGCGAAAAGTAATAAATTGGATATAGGGTTGTAAAATCTAGCTGCGATATTTGTAAACCAGTATCAATGTTTTGATTACGTCCCATGAACGTCATTAACGATGATATGCACGTGCTACATGATTTTGCCCAAAATTCAATAAAATATCCTCGGATGGTTCTTGATGTCCATTTATTCTCAACGAAACCTTAGAAACACCAAGATTGTCAAATATCATAATACTGTGACTTTGACTGTTTACACGTGCAACATCTTGTAATGTAATAAATATATGTCGTGGTGCAGAAACACCTTGCTGAGAAGCTATTTGCCATGTAAATAAACCATTAATATTACTCTGGATATCATCTGTGGTCATTGTTAACCATGATAACATCGATTTACCACCTTGACCCATAAAAGAGAGTAACCGATCTTCTTCAGTTATTGATGGAGTCATTATTGGCATCCATAATGAAAGTTTTGTCAGTAATACTTTACCAGCATCAACACCGGGGGGTCGCCTAATTGCATCATTGTCGGTTGCTTTTCGTACAAGTACAACTGTATGCTTAGCTCTGAAAATGACTTTTCTGACATTTCCACAGAATCCAAAGATATGTGACAGTGGAATTGAACATGAAAATGCTCTTCTATTACCCTGTAACATTGCTCGACGTGATCTAAATCCTAAGATGAAATCTGCATCTACATTAATAATCATACTTTGTACATCAGCGTTGGCGTTTCTAGCAAAATTTCTTGGTTGTCCTATTTTCATATTGTTGATACTCTGGAGAATTAGAAGTATCTTTCACGAACATCATTGATGGACCAGTTGATCTTGAATAATCATCGCTGTATCTTGCAAGACCAAGTATTGCTGTAGCAACGTCAACGTCTTTCTGAATTGATTCAATAATTTTTCCGTCAATCATGTACGTAGCGCTGTCAAATAACGCCATAATAGCATTATTAACAAAACCAACACTAACATCGGCGTTGTATTCAGTATTATCTGTTTTTATAATCTCACCTTCTACTTCAATAAATGCCTCAGCGGGTAAGAAATACCTACTTGTATCTTGAACTTGAAGTTCAATTCGTCCACGCTGATCTGGAATTCGTGTGTCATAAGAATAATACTGATAATCACGCACAGACTCATCTTTAACGACCGGTGCGTCCATGTCAAATGCGGGATCAGATATACGTTTGAACATCTTTATTATGTTTATTATCGTCTAACACGAAGACCACTTCGGGAAGTGAGACCACTTCCTGCTACCAGACTAGCGGTTATATTTTTTTCTTTTTCTGACATTGGTACACTAGCCATCTCTGCTAGTTTTTGATTAGCAGCTTGATTTATTATTTTACTAATATTTGCAGGCATTGTTTCAGTACTAGGTAATTTTACTGGTTGAGGTTTTCGTCGTATTAATCGTGCTAGTCTATCATTGATTGCTGAAAATGCTTTACTAGCAACATCACCAACAGCACCAATACCTTTTTCACGAACAACATCAATAGCTTTCATTCCTAGTTGCTTTGCAATCGGTATTGCTTTTGGGGCTATTCTTCTGAATAGACCCTGAACAACATCACCTAGTCCATCTCCGTAGGTCGTTTTGTATACTGGCAATCGTGAATTTATTACCCTGACCATGGTCGGTCCACGTTGAGTATTATGTACGATCATTGTATTATAGTAACCGTATCTAATTATATCTAATCGCTGTGGTAGTCATCGGCGATTTCATTAATGAGAGACCGATATACATTAATATCCATGATACCGCCTGTAAATAATCGTTTGCAAATATCAGCTGCTTCATTAATTATTTCTGGGGAATTATTACCAGCTCGTTTTCCTCCAATGAGAATTTTTAATCGATCAACATCGGAGAGAACACTGTTTGGACAATTAATAAGACCACTTCCTTGATTAGTAAAACCACTTCCAGTTGCACCGGGAGGGTCGTCCGAGAATCCCACCAATTTGTTTGCTCTTTCTCTTTCTTCTAATCTTTTTGCTTCCCTCAATCTTTCTCTTTCCTCTAATCTTTTTAGTTCTTCTAATTTTTCTTGTTCTCTTTTCGCTCTTTCTTCTCTGAATCTAGCAACAGATGGGGGTAGTTCTTCAAATTCTTTTCCTCCTTCAGGTGGTAATGTAATTTCACGAGGAAAATTAGGGTGGGTTCCAAATAATCCTTTTTGTCTTACTTTTACTACATCAGCTGGTAATTCTGATGTTAAAAGATATTGTTGGGTTCTTCCTAAATATTGTCGTTCTCTTTCTGTATATGGTAGTAGTCCTTTTATTTTTCCTTTATCTTGTTTTTTACGTTCTCTTTCTGCCTTTTTTACTTCCTTTTCTAATTCTTTTGCTCGTTTTGCTCGAGCTGTCTCTTCTTGTATTTTTTGTTTTTCTTGTAGTTGTTGTTCTTTTGCATTTTCTCTTTGAAAATCTAAATCTCTACCATATTCATTTATATTTATTTTATACTCAATATAATCTGGATCACTATCTCTAATTTGTTCAACTCCTGTGTTTATGCGATATAAGCATTTATACCAGCCTTCACGATCCAAAGGTTTTTCAACGTGTTTAGGATTCAAAAGATCTTTTTTATTTTTGAAGGTATCAACAGCCAAAGTAGGTAAATCCTTCTGTTAATTTTCCTAATATCTTCTAAAGCCTCTTCCGTGAATCTATCAGCCAAATTAATCTTTGTTTTTATTTTAGGGGTTGGTGGTGGTGCTTCAGCGCCTTTAGGTTGAGCAGCAGCTATATCAGCTGGAAGTCCTCGTAAAACCCTTTTTGTTTGTTTTGTACCTTCTGCTATTTTTCCAGTTGCTTCAGCAGTTTTTTCTAATACAAGAAGAAGACCTTTAGTGGTTTCTGTAATAGGCTTAAATAATTGTTTTGCATCCTCTTCAAATTCAACTTGAGATTCCTGACGTGATTGTAGTTGTTGCTTAACAGAATTACGAACAGATAAATATTTTTTAATTGCCTCTAATCGCTCTTGAGCTAATCTAGCTGAGTGTGGTTCTCCAATCATTATTGATAATATTTATAATGGCTGTTTAATTTACAGCAGCAGAGGAGGTGAACGACCAATATTGAGTGACCCGGCGAGTAAACGAGTCGCATAAAAATTTGAAGAAAAAAAAAATACGTCAACGATGGAATAACAAAAATGAGCTAACCCAGACGATTTGACGTTATTGTGGTCTGTTTTCCACCGTATGGAAATATGCTCGGTTAGAGGTTTCAGTTTAACGTTATTGACCTTGTTTTCAGCCTTTGTAGGAACCTTTATTTTTTGTAAATAAGGTCTCCAGCAAAAAAGTCTGTTCACCTCCTCTGCTACTGGAAGGTATTCAGTAGATGCCTGGGACTTGGAAAACCCAAAGATCGTGTACGAGTTTAACGGGTGCTTATTTCGCGGATGTCCTATCTTCCACTCTCAACGTAACATTAAAAATCAGTTTTTACAACTGACCATGGAAGACTTGTACCAGGCCACTTGTCAGCGATGCTTGAAGTTAGAAGAGCAAGGATACCAAGTGGTACAAATGTGGGAACACGAGGACGATCAGCGATTGAAAACCGATCCCGAGTTTAAGCGCATCGTGGAAAGTTACAAGCTGGTGGACCCAATGAACCCAAGGGACAGTTTGTACGGAGGACGGACGAATGCCACCTGTTTGCTATACCAAACCGACGAGGAGAAAGGAGAGGAAATCAAATACGTGGACGTGTGTTCTCTGTATCCGTACGTGTGCAAATATTGTCACTTTTCCGCAGGACACCCACAATTGCTGACGGAACACACTGACGTGGACAATATTCGACAATACGAGGGATTGATCAAATGTAAAGTCTTGCCTCCCACGTACTTGTACCATCCCGTTTTACCACATCATTACCAAGGAAAACTGATGTTTCCCTTGTGCTGTACTTGTGTCGAAACGTGCAACCAAGACCAACCTTGTCAGCACACTCAGGAAGAATGCGCCTTGACGGGAACGTGGGTCAGCGTGGAATTGTTTAAAGCTCTGGACTTGGGATACCAACTGTTAGAAGTGTACGAAATTTACCCAAGACAGAAAAATACCACAAGGGCGACGAGACTCAGAAAGGCATTTTTCCAGACTACGTGAACGCCTTTTTGAAACTGAAACAAGAAGCTAGCGGCTATCCTTCCTGCTGTCACACTCCCGAAGACCAAAAGAAATTCAAAGAGAAATACTGGGAGTAGGAAGGCATCACTTTCGACCACGTAGAGAAAAACGTGATGTTGAATTGTTTGTGGGGTAAAATGGCACAACGACCGTGTTTACCCAAGACGGAGTATTTGACAAAAACTTCCCGCTACTTTCAAATGATTCGCGACAAAACCAAATACATGAAACACGTGGACGTCCTTCGTGATGACTTGATCTTAGTCAATTATGAAGAAGAACTGGACTTTGTAGAAGCCGACGAATTTGGAAATGTCATCATTACCGCTTACGTGACAGGCCATGCTCGCTTAAAACTGTACGAAGCTTTAGAACAATTAGGAGATCGTGTGCTGTATTTTGACAGGGACAGTTGCATCTATATCGATCTCCTGGGTCAACCTTACCCTGTCATCGAAGGAGACTGTTTAGGAGCCTGGACGGACGAGCATCCCGACGACAAGATTTTAAGTTTTGCAAGTGGCGGTCTCAAAAATTACGGCTATGAATACCGTAACTCGCAAGGAGAAGTGTACACGGAGTGCAATGTGAAAGGATTGACTCTCAATTATCGCGCCAGTCAACTGGTAAACTTTAGCGTCTTGAAAGAAGCCTTGCAATCTGGACATGATGGAAATTTTAAAGTGACCACCTACGAACCGCACAAGATTGTACGTTTACCCACACACCAAATCGTTAGCCGCCCCTTGGAAAAGGTCTATCAAAGCGTGTACCAGAAGCGAGTACGGCTTCCCAATCACTTTACTTTACCGTACGGACACACTGGTATAAAAAAAAAAAAAAAAATGGTTCCAAGACGATAGTTACCAACAAGAAGGATGACTTCGACACAGCAAGAATCGAGTGAGAAACCCACAGAGAACTCCAAGTTCAAATCATACCATTTTCCTGTTTTCTTGCCTGACTATTGCAGTTGTGCCAGTCGATTTTAAACGTTTCTAAAATGAACCACAGATATGGATTACCTACTGCGAATGTTTTAGCTAGAGCAGGGTTTGTCTACTTGGGACCTGAGACTGGATTGGGATACGAAGTACAGTGTTTCAGTTGTGGCCTGAAGTTGCGTATGGATCGATGTATCTATAAAGATTCAGCTATTCTGAAACATACTCAATGGTCTCCGCATTGTCCTTACATTTCTATGACATATCCACCCATCACACTACGGTTCAGGTATGACGTTACCTTAGAGAAGGTAGTACCGATGTCCAAGAAGAAAGAAAGGAAGACTTCCAAAACTGGTCATGAAAAAAAAACGATGTACAAACTCGATATTTCATTACGACTAGTATAAAAAGGGACAACGTCCAAGACTGATAGTTCATTGTGACTACAAACGCCAAGCGAGAAAAATGAATCCTTTCACACATCAAGTATCCAGTAAGAGTAAACTCGAGTACGATGCTGTGCCTTGCGATGGCAGGTATGCCTTACGCTATGACCTCAGTGATTCAGTACCACATCATCATGGGAACTTTGCTATAACTACTACTACTACCATACCTACCATGGAAAATGATGCTGTGCGTGTCAAACCTGATGGATGCGAAAGCGATGCCACTCGTTATCGCACACCTTTTCACTTTACTGATTTTCATAGTGGATGTCATCCTAATGAAACCATGCGACTACCACCTTACGGATGTCGTGTACAACTGAGCAGGCTCCTGCATATTTCACCGTACTCTCATCGAAATGAACCTGTGAAAGACGAATATTCTTTCCCTGTGCGTTTGCCATAATACTGTGACTATGAAAGTCGGATCCAAACCTTCCGAGGAAAATGGCCAAAATATCTGGGAGGACCTACCCTCGAAGAATTAACTAGAGCTGGATTTATCTACTTGGGCGAAGGGGCTAAAGGAAAGATTGCGCTTACCTGGAACATGCTCGATGATCTCCAGATTGTCACTACCTACCTTTAGAGGGACCTCGTCATTGAAGTGGGCATGCCATGTCGTGTAAAAAGCTAGCTACGGAATTAGGAGTCAAACGTTGGACAACCCCTAGACAAGTATCTAAACTCCATGTAGAAAATAATCTTCAAACATTACCAATCTAATTGCAAGAGAAGATCTACAAGGACATTTGGCAGAAATTTGCCAGAGCCAAATGTCAATTAGTGACTGTAGAACTTTTGTGTCGAGAAATTCACAAGAGGAAATTGACCAAAGTCAACAAACAAGTCCGATTTCTCTGGATCAAGGGTGCGTTCGTTCTACTATTTCGCTTTAGACCATTTACATTTGAAGATTTTATTGACATTCTTGACCGTTTCCTGGAATGGCAACGGTCAGAAATTGCTCACTACGTTCATTACTTTCGCTCTAGGAGATGTGTTTGACTGATATGGTTATGGATACTTTACAAGAGAACATTCGTGGTTTGCCTGTGGAACTGAGAGCACGCATTTACCCTGAGTTCGTCAAAATACAAGTGAAACGCAAAGAACCATTGCATCCGTTACGTCACCGATGTTGGATCCACTGGTACCTAAATACTATAAGAAGATTGATTCTGATGAAAATGTTCCAGTGGTCAGACATTGATGAATCGGGTGAAATTCCTAATTTTTTTGGATGCTACTCATTCAACTTACAAGGTGATATTAGAACACCGAATTGCAAAAGACGAGTTAGAGGATTACAAACAATCTTTACAAGAACAATTCTTTCTAGTTCAAGAGGAAACTTCTGTGCGACGTGTGATGTGTGAGTTAGTGACCAAACGTTTTTGGTACGGTACTAAAATAAAATCGAAGCTATTCAAAAAGCACACTTATTACCTGACATCAAAGAGGGTATAAAAACAGACTACGATGCCACAACCTTTATCATTCGTGATACAACAGATTCCGTGGAAGGAAATCAATGATACTATTCAAACAGTGGAGGATTACCAACACCTATTACGAGAACTTTGTCCACTGAATTGGGGTCGACGTGTAGCGTGTGTCTTAGTGACTTGCTTTCTGGGATTTCGTTTACCAGCTGATTCCCTGTGGGCTCTTTAAGAACAGTACCTACTACTCCAAAAAACATGAAAGTGGTTCCTTTAAATGTACACAAGAGACTCATTATGCTCAACGCTTTGCGCTTTCATCTTGATACTTCTCAACCTCTACGGGAAAACAAGATTCGTCAAGTTTTAGGCACTGAAGATGTGTACGACGACGTGTGTGTAGCTTGTGACTTACACCCTCACTGGAAAGATGTATGTGACTGGAAAAGTTGGGGGTTTGAGGCATGGACAAAAGAAGTGGCACACTATGCCAAAGATTTGTAATCCTAAAAAATTAAAACGTTCCGTGAAAAAAGTAACGTTTAAACCAGTGTTAGTGACAGTGCCAGAGGAAGAAGAAGAAGAAGTCGTGACCGAGGAAAACCACTCTCTTCAAGACAGAACCGTGATCGACATCCCTGAAAGACCATTCCGGGAGGACTCTTATGTAATTGTGCCAAGGAGTGTAGAGACTCTCAGAACATTACACAGAACCCCAATGATTTCACCTCTTGATCATCACAAATGTTGTACAGAGACTTGTTTATATTCCACTTTGATCGTTTTGATGTGTCTTTTATTCATGTACTTAGCCATTTGGCTTTTATGTATTTTTGTCTTTCGTGTTGTTCACTTTTAAAGAGGACAATAAACGTGTCCTGAAAAAAGTATAAAAACTCTTGTCTTGTCTCTCTTCGTGTCAAAACTGACATTCCTTTCACTACTACTACTATGGCTACCTCTACTGTCTCTGCTCCCTCTTCCTCCACTCTCAAAGTCATTGACGAACACGTAGATCGGACTAGATGGGAGGCCTTGTGTCTTCGCCATCCCTTTAATATGCTCATTGCTGGACCTAGCGGTTGCGGCAAAACCGAATTTGTCAAACGTTTGATCGAACATGAACATCATTTAATCGATCGTCCACCTCAACGGATCCTGTGGTGTTACAAAGAGTGGCAATCGGGCTACAACCTTCTGAGAGAAAGTCAAGGCGATTCCATCGTCTTTGTGGAAGGCATTCCTGGCGAGGACGACGGGATCGTGTCTGACCCTAGTCAAACTCATTCAGTTGTTTTTGACGACATGTTAGGAGAAGACGAAGAAGAAATTAAACTCTGATTTACACGCAAAGGGCATCATCGTAATGCCAGTGTCATTTACATCACCCAAAATTCGTTTCAACAAAGTAAAACCCATTGTACCATTAGTCTCAATGCTCATTACGTGGTGTTGTTTAAAAGCCCTAGAGATAAATCCCAAGTACAAGTTTAAGCCAAACAATTAGGAAAGCCTTGACTGACAAATGCGTACGAATATGCCACTCAAACCCCACACGCTTATTTACTCGTGGATTTAAAACCCACCACTCCCGATTATTTGCTATTACGTACCCATCTGTTTCACCACTGGTGCCAAGACGGAGGGCCTGTCCTGTACACGTCTCCTTCGACGACTTAATCACCAAAAAAATCTATAAAAACCTCGGTCACTTTGACTCTGTCTCACACATTGTCAACATGACGTCCCTTCAGTCTCATCTTCCCATTAAATTGATTTGTGCCTTGTACGGTATCAGTCGCGACAAAAATCCACAAATACGTTTTCGTGTCGTAGAAGCTAGTCTCAAAGAAGTCTTACGATGGTTTACGGTGACAGCACGTCAATTACTGCAAGGCATCATTCAGATTCCACATCAAACCAAACTTTTTTTGAGAGAAACAAAGTTGCCTTGACGCAACTAGCCGATCCTCGCATCGACACTCAAACCAAAAAGCAAATCATTTTGAAACCTGGAGGAAGTGGATCTTTAGGAGGTGTCATCATTCGTTCCCTCTTAAAATGGGATCCTAGTGCTCCCAAAGTTGTCCCCAAGAAAAAAGCCACACCCAAACGTACCCAGAAGAAAAAGAAAAAGAGCAAGGGTGTCAAGACCAGGTCACAGCCTCAGAAAAAGAAAAAGAAAAGTCCACAGAAAACAGCTTCTACTCGCAAGAGAGTGTCTCCAAAAACGTCTTCTCCAGCGGTGACACCCTCTTCCTCTTTAGCGGCTGTAGCCGCTGCTGACAAAGTACCTGCCCCCAAAATCAAAGTCCAAGAGAGAACGGGTATGTTACAGAGTTTACTGGATTTGTCCAAGAAAGAACTGTCCCGATTTAGTCCGTTGCGAACTCCTCCACAACGTGTGTTGCCTATCATCAAGTTGATACGACGTTAAGACAATCAGTGGCGACGCATTCCAGTATAAAAAAGACCCGAGGCAAACAATACGGATCAGTGTTTTTGTGCTGCTGCACATCCAAAGATGTCCCCTCCAAGAAGTGTACACCGTTACCGTCGTCGTTCTTCTTTTTCGGTCCAAAAAGGAAAAGGAAAACGAAAAAGACAGTAACGTCATCCTAAAAAGCGCTTAGTCAAACATCGGCGACACTCTCTGAAAAGACACACTCGTCCAAAGAAAAGGAGAAGTCACCAAAAGGGAGGTTTCTTTGGCCCTTTCCTTGAATTCGATAAGATAGGCGATACGTTTGTCACAAGGGTAAAGGACAGGCTCCAAAAAAAAAAATAAGATAAAAGGACGCATGTGAAACCATGGACTTTAGTGTATGTTGTGCACCAAAAGATGTCACCTCATCGTCGTTCTCCTGTCCAGAAAGAAAAAAGAAAAAGACAGTCTCGTCATGCAAAAAAACGCTTAGCCAAACATCGACGTCAACCCCAGAAAAGACACACTCGTCCAAAGAAAAAGAGGAGCTGCCAAAGAGGAGGATTCTTTGGCGATTTTGGAAAAGACATCGTCACCTTTATGACGAAGCGATAGTCCACCCACCCCCACCCACCCCAAAAAAAGGATAAAAGACCGTGTGACAAGTCATCGACGTTAGTGTATTTTTGGTGTGTGTCCCGGAATCAACAAAGATGTCACCCAAAAAAAGACATCCTTCTTCTATTTCCAAAGGAAAGAAAAGGAAAGGACTGCCTCCTAGTTTAGTCAAACATTGGGACATGTTGTCTGTCCTGTCCAAAGCTCCTCCACCCATGCGAAAACAACTCGTTCAAACTGCCACCAAAGATGTCATCGATACGGTGAGCGAATGTTGTCTGAACGTCTTGAAAGGCACAATACCTTTGACTAAACATCAGAAAAATTACTTAGCCAAACATCGACACGTTCTTCGCCAAATGGTCCAAAAGAAAATACCCATTCGTCAAAAGAAAAAGATGTTGGTGCAACGCGGATGATTTTTACCCTTATTAGAACTTATTACCAATGTAGCGAAACCTATACTGAGTGCCATGGGACATATTATACCCGCCCTAATTCCAAGATAAAAGACCAAGAAGATAAAAGGGACCTCTGAAATCAAAAGATCTCAGACGTGATCCTTGAAATCTGATGGAAGGACGAAAGCTTGCTTTAGTCCCTTACAAACGATGGATGGAATACCATCGTTGGCAAGAACAACAAACCCCACATTTACCTCCCAATCCTCATTTGACCGAGATGTCCCAGTTACAACACGAATTGCAATCGTTGATGGATTGCAGCGATTTGTCAGAAACGGAAAAATCGCAACGGTACGGTCAGTTGTTGCAAAGACTGAAACTCTTTCACCAAAAAGCTTTAGACGAAACAGCTCAATCCACTCTGAATGATTTTAAGGCCTTGATGAAAAGTTCACCACCACTACCACCACCACTACCACTCCCAGTGGTCAAGACAGATGCAGCCCCACAGTTGCCTGAGGAAGAAGAGGGAAGAGAAGTCTTTCAAACACCGTCAGCAGCTCCCATCGCTAGTAAGATTGCAGCGTCCTTGTTGACCCCTTCCCCTACACCGCAACGAGAAGAACTTAAAGCTTGAGTTAAAAAGATGATGTCCACTCCTCCTTCGACAGAAGTGAAAAAGAAAGAAGGGAAAGCAGAAGTGAAAAAAGAAAAGAAGACTAAAGCCATTCCATTACCACCACCACCACTACCTTCCATTTCTACACCCGTGACACATCGGACACGTAAAGCAGTTTCTAAACCATCCCCTCCTCCCATTCAGAGTAGCATCAATGAAGATTGGATCACTTATTAAAACATGGAGAAGGTGTTAGCCAGCATTTACTACGATCCATCCCATCCTGCAGGTTACGGAGGAGTTCAGAAATTGTATCGTGCTGCCAAAACTCGACTGAAAAGTATCCGTTTACCTCAGGTGCAACGCTGGTTACAAGAACAAACCACGTACACCTTACAAAAACCCATTCGACGAAAATTTTCCAGAAGTCGCACTCAAGTGGAGGGTATCGATCACCAATGGCAAGCCGATTTAGCCGATGTCTCTCATGTAGCCACCTACAATCGTGGTTACAAATATTTGTTTTGTGTCATCGACGTCTTTTCTAAATTTGCTTTGGTCGTACCATTGACTTCCAAATTGAGCAGTGAGTTAGTGCGAGCCCTGCAACTGGTGTTGAAACAAAGTGGGCGTCACCGTCTTCGATGGCAAACTGACAAAGGCACCAAATTTCTAAACCACCACCGAGAATCCCGAAACCAAAGCCAGCATCGTGGAACGTTTTCAACGTACCTTGAAAGACCGCATGTGGAAATATTTTACGCATCAACACACTCGCAAGTACATCGACGTCTTGCCACTCCTCGTCCAATAGTACAATCAATCTTACCATCGGAGCATAGGGCGTGCCCCCAAGAAGTGACTCCCGACAACGAAGTGACCGTCTTCGAGCGCCAGTTTGGTCCGTCCCCGACAGTGCTTCTCCCCAAGAAAGGTGGAGTGTTGGCATCAGGAGAGTGGGTACGCATTGGCAAAACCAAACGCACTTTCGGCAAAGGTTACTTACCCAATTAGACCACCGAATTGTTTCGTGTCACCGAACGCGTTCGTGGCCGTCATCCTCCCGTCTATAAATTAGAAGAGATGAACGGAGAAGTGCTAAAAGGAACGTTTTACTTGCCCGAGTTACAACGTGTGACCAAAAAAGAAGACGACGTGTACGAGATCGAAAGCATACTCGATCGAAGAACTCCTAAATTAGGAAAGAAACGTGTCAAAGAAGTCAAAGTACGTTGGAAAGGATATCCTCCCAGTTTTGACTCTTGGATCGACGCTTCGTAACTCATTGGCTATAAAAAGAAGTAATCATCATGCCCTTCAACACAGCCTCAGCTACTGCAGTGACCACTCCGTCGCCCAGTTCTTCTCTGCAAGTTCTACAAAAGCAACCCTCGTGGGTGCGGTGTGGAGAACGTGTGCCTTAAACGCAAATCGTCTTTTTCTGCCAAATCTTTGTGGTGTATTGTGTCATCGGTGCTGCCATTGCCAATTTGAGTTTGCAACAAGGATGCAAACAATTGTGGACCATTTTACTGAGCAGTTGCATTGGTTACCTTCTCCCCAATCCGTCTCTGGAATATTCCTCTAACGGAAACAACAACAACAACGGGAGTCTTGCGTCCAACGTTAGTCACCAATCCAATCACAACAATCCTCTTTTAGACACTCCTGTGACTTCCAGTGACTCCTCGGACACTAGAACTGTGGAATTATGAACAACCAATTTTACTCAACGTTACCCAGTGACAGTTCCATGGAGGTGTTTCCCAATAACACTTTGTGCTATTACACGGCCAGATTACCTCAAGCCATCCAATTGGATCACGAAGCCCATTGGGAAGTGGCTTTAGTGGAAATGATTCACCTTACACAAATCAAAAACATCGTCGAAAATCAAAACACTTTGATGGTAGAAGTTTATGACGAACGAGTGCAACAAGCCATGGATGAACGCGCTAGTGTAGCTGACTTTATGAAATCACAAGACCCCAAAACTAAACGAACCACTTATCTGTTGAAAATTCCTGTGGGTTATTATTTTAGTGGTGAACACCATTGCTGAGAGGTTCAATTTCATGTTTGGTTAAGACTTGGAGAAAGCTAGAAGTGTCACGATCGAGTACCACAAAATAGCTCGTCGCCTAATGATGAAATTTTCAGAGGACAAAGTATTGGCCATTACCTTTTGTCCTGAATTGTATGACATTTTGGGTGGAGACCCCAAGTTGATCAAGATGAGAAACGAAATACCAGCCATGACCAGTAACTTGGATTTTGCGAAATATTTTCGATTCCCTGTAGAAATGAACCAAGGACTGAATTTGATGTTTGTGTACTCCGATGTGGTGGAATATAACGTAGTGGGACACACCTCCGTACCGTTACTGCGTGTCATTCCTTTCAAAGTGGATTTTGCCGCGGCTGCTGACGAGGAAGGTGGAAACACCTATCACGTTCACCGCGAATTTGTACATCCTCACTATTTGCCCGTCAGTAAGTCTTATTTCGACACTGTCAACATTACTATAAAAAGAGATCTGGGACAAAATATTTCATTCACCAAAGGGAAAGTCACAGTGAAACTCCATTTTCGAAAACGATTACTCTAACTTTTTGTCAGTCATGTATCCTGTGTACCAAGGAGTCGCTCGACAGCGAGGACATGGTTTTGATGATATGCTCAAATCGGCTTTTCGTACAGTGGTTCCTGTTTTGAAACCGATGGTGACATGGGTATTGCACGCCTTAAAAGATGCCGCGTTGAAGCATGGTAAAGAATTTCTCCAAAATGTCATCACTGACAAACAAAACCCCAAAGAAGCTTTCTTGAGAGCAGGTAAAAATGTCTTGCTTCAAACGGGCAAAGACCTTTTGGGTCGGCGAGAAACTCCTATAAATGCCCTGGGCAACGCCGAGTCAGGCATTCCTGCTTCCCTGACGCCACAGCAAGGACAAGGCAGAAATAGACGACGAAAACACCCCTTGAGAGGACTTCACACCCATTGAGCTAGAAAGTCTAAGAAAAGAAAAACTGTCCGAGAGTTAGACGTTTTTGATTATTAAATCAGAGAAAATGCTGCACCGAGAGTCTTGTGCTTGTTCCAAGTCGGAACTGGATCTATTTGCCATGCCACCCACCATGATGACGATGCAAGAATCCCAATGGGTAGAATTTCATCCCGTCTCCTCTTTGACGGATTCAGCTCCCATCGAGTTTGAAATCAAAGCACAGCCGGAAGATTATCTCGATCTGAATAGCAGTTACTTGTATCTAAAACTGAAAGTGATCAAAACCGACAACATCAATCCGGGAGCCGATGCCAGAGTAGCTCCCGTCAACATTTTCATGCATTCCTTGTTCAGCGAAGTGGATTTGTACTTGAATAACAAACTGGTCAGCAGTATGGATACTTACCCTTACCGAGCGTACCTAGAAAATCTCTTGACGTACGGAAAAGAGGCCAAGAACACTCATCTGGATGCTTGCGTGGTATGGAAACCTGACACCACAGGTGAAGACACGTTTAACGACACAGCCCTGACAGTCGATGACAATCCTCACATTGTAGGTTTTAACAACCGTCAAAGGAAAATCCTGCAAGGTCGTAGGTTAGAACTGATGGATCGTTTGCATTTGGACATGTGGTTGCAAGACAAGTATTTGCTGAACGGAGTGAATATTCGCCTGAGACTCAATCGCAGCAGTGTCGCTTTCCATTTGATGGCTCATGCCAACGAGTACAAACCATCATCCAAGAAGCCAGACTTTACGTGCGTCGTGTAGAAGTGTTACCTAAAGCGGGAAACGACATCAGTCAAACATTGAGCAGATCTACCGCCAAGTATCCGATACGACGTGTAGAAGTGAAAACATTCACCATTGATGCTGAACTCCGATCCAAGATCGAAGATCAGTTACCCAGACGTTTAATCGTTGGCATCGTCAGTAATGCAGCCCTCAACGGAGCCCACGATCAAAATCCTTTCCAGTTTAAGCACTACAGAGTGTCCAAGATCGAAGTCAGTCGCGATGGCAAGACTTTGTGTACCAGACCCTTCGAACCTAACTTTGCCCAGAAGAATTACTTGAGATCGTACTTGTCCCTTTACTAAGATACGGGGCAACTAGGAACCAACGCCAGTCACGGTATGTCGTACGAACATTATGTCGGAGGTTACACTTTGTGGGCCTTTGCTTTCACTCCGGCCCAAGGCAGCGACGAGGGACATTTCCACCCTATAAAATGCGGTCAACTGCGTGTGGAACTTCAGTTTGCAGAAGCTCTCTCTGAGACGGTCAACGTCATCCTGTATGCTGAATTCGATAATACCATAGAAATCAACAGTTTGAGAGAAGTCATTCTAGACTATTAGACACAATGGAAGACTCCTATCCCTCTTTAAACAGTGGAGAATCTTTGGACATGGAAAGGGAGGATAGCGTGAAAGCAGAACCCCAAGACCAAGACAAAGAAGACGAGGTAGTAGTCAAGTCCAGATGGCCAGAACAAGAACAACATTTAGTGTCCTGTTTTGCTAAACACCTAGCGAATACAATTACGGAATTGAGTGAGAGAGAATGTTATGGATGTCAAAACGATCATCCAGTAAAATTCAACACGATAAATGTCTGGGAATGAGCCAAGAAGAAAAATTGGACGAGTATCTGGACGAAGCTTGGAGTCTCATCTCAGAAGAAGCAGTGTTGCATGAGTGGTATAACGGCTTGCATGATCTTTCCTGCCCTCAATTGACTACTCTAGAGATCTATCGCATCGAATCTCTCTTAGCCCAGAATGCATAGACAAGGCGAAGAAACGGCTACTTGACAGATCGTTTCAAACAAAAATTCAGAATTGAATTCATGACTTATCATTACCTGTGAAGAAAAAAAACAACACAACAAAAAATGGATACCTGGGAACTTTATTACTTTTTGAACAATAGTTCGTATACTGCTTCTTGGAATCCTGTCGTGTGCGCTAAAGATGAACTACCTCATCGCAAACCTCAAGACCATCAAGCTTATGCCATCAACACGGACGACAGTCATCTTCCAGGAACTCATTGGGTTGCCCTCTACTTCCCTCAAGAGAATTGTGTGGAATATTTTGATTCGTATTGAATACCCCCTTTGGAAGACGATATCATTGACTTTATGAGAAGAAATGCCCAGACGACACGATACAATAATGTGAAATTACAAGGCACAGATTCCATGGTGTGTGGACAGTATTGTGTGTATTTTCTTCATCAACGCAGTCTTGGATATCCTTTAGAACATTTAGTGACTTATTTTGATCGTCACTCTTCTAGAAATGATGAGAAAGTAGATCGATGGTTTTGTGACCATTATAGTTATCTGTTGTCTTTAGCTAGGAAACGTAGAGTACATCAATGGCCTCATGACTTCCATAAATGGAAATCTCACATGATTTCACAGCGTTGTCAACCTTGTCAAAAATAATTTGTTTGATGTTACTTGTGACTTGTGACTTGTTACTTGTTGGTTGAATAAAAAATGTGTTTTGAAAAAATGTGTCTGTGGGTTTTTTTCGAAAAAAACTGTGAATATATGCTCTTTGATTTTCTCTCTATCCCTTACCATGACATTTGCTATCATAGCGTTCCGACACTAAAACTGAGTAGGGATGTTTTCTATTGCGTCCGCGTTTGAACCATATAAAGCGGGTTGTTCTCCAGTCTGACCATCCACTGTTGACTCGTCAACCTATGAACATGCCTTCCAGATTAGCCAAGCTGAACGAAGCTTACGTCAGTTTACATCTTGTCAGGCTAAACCTGATACTTAAACCTGAAGAGATAGAGAATGTCAGGATGTTATCAATAGTCCAAGACCTAATAGAAGAGGTCTTTAGAGAGGAAATTAAGAAAGAACAAGAAGAATGGACTGAGAAGTACAGACTTCAGAAGAAGCAGAGAGAAGAACAACAGCAGCAACAACAGCAGCAGCAGCAGCAGCAGCAAGAACCAGACAGAGGTTTTGTGGACTGCCGTGTGGACACCAAAGAACTCTCTTTCTCTTTCCGCAGAAGCAGACCGTATCGTATAGGAAAGCCTGCCGCCAGACGGGGACGCAATCTTAGACAGTAAAAATGATTGCCATTACTCCCGTTAACAAAAGAAAAACAGCCCTTTTCAGGGCTATCCAATACTCTCGAAAAGACATACTAATTCAATTTGCCAAAACATTTAAAATTTTTAAAAAAAGCAGAAGTGTGTCTATAAGCACTTCGTATCTTTTGTAAGTTAAAAAAAATCCACCCTTTGTTTTCTCTGTCTTGTCCAATCGTGCCTGTCTGCGTTTGTAAGTAAAAAGTAAAAAAGTCAACGTGAGTTCTTCTTGTAGATCCGCACGTTTGATGTGATGGTAAATTTGGGTGCTAGGGGATGTTTACCTTCACGTCCGTGCTTCAAGTATATAAAGCGGCACAATTGTCAGTCTAGCTACCATCGTTGACTAGTCAACATTAAAAATGAGCAGCAGATTAGCAAAATTGTTCGATCTCCAAATGCACCTAGAGTATGCCAGGCGTCTTTTAGACGAACTGACTAGGGAGGCCATAGAGGAGAAAGACAGGATAGAAGAGGAGGAGAAGAAAAAGAAAGAAAAGGAGAAGGAAAAGATCCTGCCTCACCTCTTCATGAGACCTCAGTGTGAGGTGAAGCCAGAAATGAGGACACTTCCACAGACAGTACGACCACCTCAACCACAACCACAACCAGTACAACCTGCAGAGGAGACAAGGAGGCCAGATCATCATCATCATCCCAGGGCCTGGCACAAAGGACAGAGAGAACAACAAGTCTTCACTGTTCCACAAACATAGGAGTGGGATAGTGAAGCCACTCAAACCCCGTCCTCTCTCCCAATCACTCGTGTCAACTGGGAGAATGACTGGAGCAGACGGTGCGTGTGTGGTGCCAGGCCAGGAAAGTGTGACCATTAGCTAGGTGCATTTGGAGCTCTAAAAAAACAGCCCTTCTCAGGGCTAACCAGATCTCTAGAAAAGAGAGACTATTCAATTTGCCAATTCGTGTGAATGTAGAGCAGTGTGACTATAAACATTCACTCCTTTACTGATGTGTGTGTAAGTGTGTGTGTGTGTGTGTGTGTGTGTGTGTGTGTGTGTGAGTACGTGTGTTTGCATGCGCGTTCGTTGGTGTGGATAGTATATAGGTGTGTGTTTTTCTTCTCTTCCTTCGTTGGTGAGGATAGCATATTTGTGTGTTTTATGCTTCCTCGTTCGTTGGTCAGGATAGTATATTCCTGTGTTTTATGCTTGCTCGTTCGTTGGTGAGGATAGTATATTGGTGTGTGTTTTATGCTTGCTCGTTCGTTAGTGACGATAGTATATTTGTGTGTTTTATGCTTGCTCGTTCGTTAGTGAGGATAGTATATTTGTGTGTTTTATGCTTGCTCGTTCGTTAGTGAGGATAAGCAGCAGCAGAGGGTGAACCCTACAACTTTTTGCTCGAGTCTGTGAGCAAAAATAAAGGTTCCTATAGAGGCTAAAAAAAAACCAAGGTCAATAACGTTAAACTGAAGCCTCTAACCGAACATATTTTCATACGGTTGAGAACAGACAATAAATCGTCTGGGTTAGCTCATTTATGTTATTCCATCGTTGACGTATTTTTTTTTTTCTTCAAATTTTTATGCGACTCGTTTACTCGCTGGGTCACTAAATTTTTGTCTTTCACCCTCTCTGCTGCTATAAATTAAACATCCAGTATAAATATTATCAATAATGATTAGAGAACCACACTCAGCTAGATTAGCTCGAGAGTGATTAGAGGCAATTAAAAAATATTTACCCGTCCGTGATTCTGTTAAGCAACAATTACAATCACGTCAGGAATCTCAAGTTGAATTTGTAGAAGATACAAAGCAATTATTTAAACCTATTACAGAGACCACTAAAAGTCTTCTTCCTACGTTAGAGAAGACCGCTGAAGCAACTGGAAAAATAGCAGAAAGAACTAAGAAAACAAAGACGATTCTACGAGAACTTCCAGCTGAAATAGCTGCTGCTTAACCAATGAGAGAGATACTTGATGGTATTGACCAAGCTCGTGCTGAAATAGGTGATATAAACGATCGTATACCAGAACCAGAAAAAGAATCAGAAGCAAGAGCCAGGGTTAATCTGGTTGATAAGTTTACCGAAGAAGCTATTAATCTTATTAGAATAGCCGAATATTTAAAATTAATTGAGATTGCTGCGAAAAGTTATTATGATCGAAAACAATTTTTAAAATCTGAATTCGCTGATGATCCCGTAGGTGAAGATACTTGGCACAAATGGATATATCGCATATACTATAACGTTAATCAAGCTCGAAACAGCGATCCAAAATATACTGCCTATAAAAATAAAGTAGATAACTATATTGCACAACGACAACAATTATCAATACCACCACAACAACAAGAATTATCACCACCATCAATTCAACAAATACTACAGCAAGCACGACGACAAAAACAACAACGACAAAAGGTAGTAACGAGTGAGGAAGAAGAACATGATGTATTTTTTTATCCTGACCCCAGCGCAACTGGAAGTGGCCTTACTAATCAAGGAAGTGGTCTTCTTACTCCATGTCCTAATAACGTCCTTGCCGATGTTGAACGACTAGAAATTCTGATTAGGGGAAAACGAGCTGGTAATAATTCCCCAGAAATAATTAATGAAGTATCTGATATCTGTAAACTATTATTTACAGGCGGCATCATAGATATTAATGTGTATCGGTCTCTCATTAATGAAATCGCCGATGACTACCATAGTGATTAAATATAATTAGATACAGTTACTATAATAAAATGATCGTATATAATACTCAACGTGAACAGACCATGGTCAGGGTAATAAATTCACGATTACCAGTATATAAAACGACCTACGGAGATGGACTAGGTGATGTTGTTCAGGGTCTATTTAGAAGGATAGCCCCAAAAGCAATACCGATTGCAAAGCAACTGGGAATGAAAGCTATCGATGTTGTTCGTGAAAAAGATATTGGTGCTGTTGGTGATGTTGCTAGTAAAGCATTTTCAGCAGTCAAGGATAGACTAGCACGATTAATACAACGAAAACCTCAACCAGTAAAATTACCTAGCACCGACGTGATGCCCGCAAATATTACTAAAATAATAAATCAAGCTGCTAATCAAAAACTAGCAGAGTTGGCTAGTGTACCAATGTCAGAAAAAGGAAAAAAAATATAACCGCTAGTCTGATAGCAGGAAGTGGTCTTCGTGTTAGACGATAGCAAATATAACAAAGATGTTCAAACGTATATCTGATCCTGCATTCGACATGGACGCACCAGTATTCAAATATGAGTCTGTGCGTGATTATCAATATTATTCTTATGATGCACCATTTCCAGATCAGCGTGGACGAATTGAACTTCAAGTTCAAGATACAAGTAGGTATTTCTTACCCGCTGAAGCATTTATTGAAGTAGAAGGTGAAATTTTAAATATCGCTAATCCTGCAGTACCAGTAGCATATGGAGACGATGTTAGTGTCGGTTTTGTTAATAATGGTATTATGGCTTTATTTGATAGCGCTACGTATATGATTGACGGAAAATTATTGAATCAATTCAGAAAGACGTTGATGTAGCTACAACAATATTTGGTCTTGCAAGATACAGCGATGATTATTCAAGATCAACTGGTCCATCAATGATGTTTGTAAAAGATACTTCTAATTCTCCAGAGTATCAACAATATAAAATAGGACAACCAAGACATTTTGCCAGAAACGCCTACGCTGATGTACAAAGTATGATTATTAATGTAGAGCCAGATTTTAACTTAGGATTTAGATCACGTTGAGCAATGTTACGAGGTAATAGAAGAGCGTTTTCATGTGCGATTCCACTGTCACATATCTTTGGATTCTGTAGAAATATCAGAAAAGTCATTTTCGGAGCTAAGCACACAGTTGTACTTGTACGAAAAGCAACCGACAATGATGCAATATGGCGACCCGCTGGTGATGCTGGTAAAGTAATTCTTACAAAACTTTCATTATGGATGCCAGTAATGACTCCATCAATATCTGAAGAAGATCGGTTACTTGCTTTCATGAAGAGCGGTGGTAAATCGATGTTATCATGGTTAACAATGACCACAGATTCTATCCAGAGTAACACTAATGGTTTATTTACATGGCAAATAGCTTCTCAGCAAGGAATAGCTGCACCACGACATATACTTATTGCATTTCAAGATGCTGCACGGGTAAATGATCAAACACATAGTCTTATGATATTTGATAATCTTGGTGTTTCTAAGGTTTCGTTGAGGATAAATGGACATCAAGAACCATCCGAGGATATATTACTGAATTTCGATCACAATCATGTAGCACGTGCATATTATCGTCTTATGTCGTTTATGGGGCGTGATCAGAATGTTGATACTGGTTTACAAATATCACAGTTAGATTTTACAACCTTATACCCAATTTATTACTTTTCGCTTGAACACTCAGATTTATTTAGACAATCTGTTGTGGATATACATTTTCGAGCTTGTGTGACAATAGGAGCTATTGCCAATTACAGAGCAATCGCTGTTATACTTAGCGATAAATCAATGTTACTTGAAGGTGTTGGTGGTCGCATGAGAGCCGTTGATGCTGCAGTAGAAAACATGTAATTAGATCGCTCATAATATTATAATGTCATATAATCACGTTAGTGTTAGTCTGACTCCTGGTCAGATTAAAAGGCTACAATCAGCATCAAAAAATAACTGTGGATTAAAAATATCGCTAAAAAGAGAACAGATGAGTAGTGCAAATAAATTATCTCTTACAGAACGTCAGTTCAGAAACTTCAATGAAGCCAAAAAATCAAATAAAGGTATAAAACTTAATCTTTCTGAGGGCGCTAGCAAAGATATTGTTAACTCTGGCGGAATTTTCAACTTCATGCAGCTGTACCAGCATTAATAGCCGCTGCAGCTCCAGCTGTTGCAAAAGCAGCTGCATTAGGCGATGTTGGAACCGCTGCTGGAATGGCATTAAAGAAAGCAACGGGTCAGGAAATAAAATCTTACAAAAAAAAGGGGAAGGGTCTAAGATTGCCAGGAACCCCATATTCATGGTACGGAAAGGGTCTAAGACTTCCCGGGACAGTTCATTGATTCTGCCTATGTCTAATTTTTATTTACTCAATGCTGCTAAAAAATTAAAAATAAAACACTTCAGAGGTGTTTTTATGCGTGATCAATTACCAAAAAAACCAAACAATATTGAAACTGGTATTATTAATCTCGATAAAAACTCTGGTCGTGGCACTCATTGGGTTGGATATGCAATTGATCCACGTGGAATTATTTATTTTGATTCATATGGACTAGCACCACCAAAAGAATTTTTAGAATATGTTAGCGGCGATAAAATCGCTGTGCAAAGTACTCCAATCTGGTATTCAACATTACCAGCACAAACATTAACTGATCCGCCAAGATGTGGTCGAGAAGTACTCGCTGCACTTGATGCTGTATCAAAATCAACAAAACACCTCATAAATATACTACGTTGTCACATTGAAACAGACATTAATAAATATAATGGTAGATATTTACGGAAAATCTTCTCGTGGTAAAGCTCAGCAGCAAGGTGATTTATCTAAATACGTAACTCTTGACCAGCTCAGAAATGAGATTGATGATTTATTAAATATTACAAGTGTGGATCAAAATGAAGTCGTTATTTTTCAGGATAAACGAGGACGTTTAAAGACAAGTAATATACAACTGCCAGATGTACTCATACGAATTCCTAATGCGGTTGTTAATATATCGTTACTTTTACTGATCAAGGTAAAATACAAGATTCCGGTAAGTCAGTCAACGATTATATCAAAAGAGCTGGCGATTCATTCACGGATTACATTATCATGAATCGAAATAAAATTATAGACCTTGGAAACCCAGCCGCAGATACAGACGCCGCAACAAAAAAATATGTCGATGATCAAGAATCTAAGTACGTATTAGTCAAAGGCGGTATAATGCGTGCATTTCTCAATATGAATAATAATGGTATTAATAAATCTTAGAACACCAGAATTAGATTTTGATGCTGCAACGAAGAAATACGTCGATGATAAGGAAATTCCTATGACACCTTCGCTAAAAACAATCAAAGACGAAATGACTACACTCAATAATACTTTTTCTAGACATGTAGAAACGTTGTTAAATTTTCGTAGAAACATAAACAAAACCATTAAAGAATTTTTTGGGGAACAACCAACCGTTGACATAAAACTAGCCGACGTTAACACGAAACTCAACGACATTGTCAGTGGAATACCTAATATTGTTCAAAAAACTAATCTGATTAAAATTCCACACGGACAAATTAAAAATATCGTGTACACAGTAGCATCAGGATCATCGACATGGACACCACAAGATAACACTCTCGAACATACCGCAGAAGTGACTGGGTTACACAGGCTGTCCATGTACGGTTTGGAAATTACTGTGGCCACTTCATCATCACCGAATGTATATCATAATCCTCTACTGGCGATGTTAACCAAGGACATCAAAGAAATATTTACGTTGACGTCAACGGAAATGCCCCCGAGACGTTACTGGTGGTGTCTGGAATTTGTAGCTGAAACTCCTTAATTAATTACTTAAGATCATAGTATAATGGATCAAAACCAAGGACCCCAGTCCTACATCGACGTTCAACTTTACAGATACAATCAAATATGTAAATGTCAGATTGAATTAAAACATATCATCGACGATTATACAGTAAAAGTAAAAAACATATCGCAGACGTATGGTTGTCATTGATATAATTGTTTACTCAGTTTCCGCTATTGTTGCTGGAGCAGGATTATTATTATCAACAATAACAATGAAAGTGCCTGCATTTGTAACAATTGTCGTTTCAACTTCAACGACTATCGCAGGTGTTCTCAGTAATATATCTAAGAAGATAGCTACATGTACAAATGATAAATTGCACGAGTATATAATAAAATTACACACAGCAGCAGCGGTGTATTCTAAATTATCGTCATATATTTCCTTGTACCTCAGTGATGGTAAAATATCTCATGAGGAGTTCGCAACGATAATGAAAACCTATGATGAAGCATTCAAAATCGCTAACGATTTTGGTGACAAAGTCACTCACAACAGCCAAGGCGATAAAATGGAGAATTAAATAATAACAATAATAATAATGCCAACGTCCTTGACTGAGTCCTCGACAACGTCGAGAGAAATACTTCAACAGATCATCACTAATACAGCACCGTCAAAAACTACTATGATATCATTAAGTTCGAAAAATCCTGAGTTTAGCGTTAAGTTTCCAACCGCAATTCCTGCAAAAGAAATAACATTAGCGCAATTACAAGTTTATTATAGCTGGCCAAATATTAGATCAAAACCATTTGGTGGACTGCAACCGAATAATTCATTAGTATTCGCTAATAAAAATAAACCTGATGGAACTCCTGATTGGCAAGTAGTTAGTATTCCAACGGGCAATTATCAAATAGAACAGATCAACGATGAATTCCAGCGCCGAATTAAATCTATTACAGGAAAAGAATCAAAATAGCAATTACTGCTTATGAACCAACATTATCAGCGGCGATTGAAATAAATTCCCCTGATTATTCTGTAGATCTTTATCAAAGTTCGATTAGATCAGTATTAGGATGGCCAAATATTCCACCAGATTATCAAGGACCACCAGAACCACAACGACCTGATTTCGTCATAGATAAAAGAATATTTGTAAAACTTCCAGAATATCGAAGAGTTGAAAATGCTTATCCATGTCAAAAATATTTAGGTGATAAAAGAGTTATACATTACATAGATAGACTAGAATCTTATTTTATAAATACAATTAATGGTAAAAAAGGTAAAATAGTAACGCTTGATGTTGAATCAATTAACTCATTTTTTAGTCCGATTAAATCTGAGCATGAACGTGTACTTAATGATCTACGAAATTTATTTTCCAGCATTAACATTTCCTACAACGATGATTTAAAAAATCAGATAACTGAAACAATATAACATTTGAATCAAGTTGCTTCAGACCTAGAGTTTATGAATAATGTTATTGTTAACAGAGAAAAAGATTTAATAAAACCTGCAACAGATAGATATGTATTAAACTATATAGTTAATGAAGACGACCCAATTCAGCGTGTTCCACTTAATCGTTTATTTAAAACAGTATTTCTTAAATACTATGGAATTACAGAAGAACAGTTACCAACATTTGTAATTCCGGAATTTAACTCTGATGAGCTAAAGAAATCAGTTAATGATCTTATTGATGAACACTTTAAAAGAATATGTGATTCATGGAGAAAATTGATACCTACACCAACCATTCTGAAATATAATAATGATCCATACGGTGGAGGCGGCCATATCTCACCTGGTATTGTTAATATAACATCAACAATCGCAGTCAATCTAATATGTGATGCAGTTGATGGTAGTTATCAAGTAGATCTTTCAAAATCTAACCAGGCCCATCAAGGATATATATTATATTCATTTAGTCCTCAAGCGCCCCCTGGGTGGCTAATTGTATCTGAGCCAATTAATCCAGTTTATCTACGTGGACATAATCTGCTATTATCAAGAATAAATTTCAAGTTTACTGACCAGACAGGATACTTGTTGGATTTACGAGATTAGGAATTACATATTAATTTGTATATACGCTCATGGAACGTCTGAGTAAATATTCCCTGATATAATCAAGGGGAAAAATAATCTGATTCTGAAATAATATATTTTTTTTTACTGATTTTTCATAATCTGATGGGCTAAATACCCCATCAAATTATTAAATTTTGCTAGATTTTTCATTTGTCGTGTAAATACGCCATCAAATTAATAAATTTTGATAGATTTCTTCAATCTGATGGGTTAAACAGTGCTCAAAATCATTAAAATCTGAATATATATCTTCCCATGTTGAGGCAATTACACATATAATGAAGCGAGATAACTCTGTACTCTCTGTATAGTAAATTAAGCAGTTATCTCCCTCGTCGCTACGTCAGCTCATAATACCACGAAGATATCTTGTTTTCTTTAATTATTTAGCGATTTAATTCTCTCTCTGTAAGCAATTAGGTGCCACTGGAGCAGTAATTTGTGATAGAAAAGGATAATATGCGATTATTTTGTGAAGTATGTTTGAAAATCGAAATAAATTCATGCTACAGTTCTACAACAAATGATTTTATTCACTACGCTGTGATATGCTATATATCTGCATGTACAGGTGTGGCATGTTATATTGATCTGAATGTACTCTTGAATTGTGTAGAATTATCGTATTTTATGAAGTGTGTTTGTAAATTGAAGTAAATCTACGCCGCAGTTTTACAATAATTGTGATTTTATTATATTAGTAAATACAAGTCCAGAGTTAATCACATGTGAGGCAGTGTAAATAGTTATATACCTGTTATGAATATATATATTCATAACAGGTCGATAGCCTAGTGGTTAAAGCGTTTGCGTAGGGATCCACTAGTGTAGACTCTCTGTATGTTCGAGTCTCCAAAAATGCTAAAGATGTATTATCTTGCATTCGGCGATAGATGCTATTTATAATTGGGGTGGGTGGGTCAGGAGAATCAAATCCGTAACAGACAAAATACACTCTCCCACCATACAACCACGTGGTGGGTGTACTTTTGCACTCCCCGGGGTTTTGTATGGGGGAGAGAGTACAAAACCTGTTGTGGATTTCGAGGATTCTCCCGTCATCATCATTGTATATATAATCATAATCATAAAATCATATGTTTGTGGCAAAAAATATAATCAAAATCATCACCATTTGTATATATTCATGTTCATACAATCATATGTTTGTGCCAAAAAATATAATCAAAATCATCACCCTTTGTATATATTCATGTTCATACAATCCTATGTTCATTAGGATAAGTTTAGGATAAGTTAGGATAAGTTTTAGATAAGTTTAGGATAAGTTAGGATAGGTTAGGATAAGTTTATGTTTGTGCCGTCTGCAAAAAATATAATCATCATCATAACCATATGTATATATAATCATAATCTCTTCAAAAAACAGTCCCCCTCTGACCTTCTGAGCCTGCGAGAATGTTGTTTGGCAATCTAGGGGTTCACATAGGGTTATGGGGACTACAATTTTTATAATCTGATTTAGTAATATTTTTTATTTTAGAGAAATATTTATTATATAATGAACCATGAAAACTTTAATGATATTATTTCTGCTATTGAAAAATTAAAACATGACGGAATAAAGATATCTGATAATCTTGATCCTCAGAAAATTATGTGTGACTTTGAATTATTACAACAACGAAAATTCGAGAATAAATACACATTACCATCCAATTATAGATTCATGAAATTAATTTATCAATCTATGTTAGAATCCTTGGCAATGGTAAACGACACACAGGTGAAGCTATTTGCACCTCTTGCACGTTCAATCGAAAAGATTAGATCCGAATTATCTCACGAGTACGAAAGAAAAAAGATTGTAGACAATCGTGTAATGCAATTGAGAAAAATTATGTTATTTGATTCTGTCAAAAGTGAAAGTGACACTGAGAGCAGCGACAGTGAAGGTGGGCCCTTCACTGTGGTGATTGCTAAACAAAACCCTAGGAAAATTGACAGAGTCGAACTATACAGTAAAAAAAAATATTTATTTGTCTTGTTTTTTGTTTTTTTAAGTATCATTGACTCACCCACAGAGTGCAGAGTTATCTGACATATTCAAATATTATCCGCTGATCGTACTTTTTTGAAAATGCCGATTTGTATGTTTTATTTGCGACAAGTTGTACCGAATATGACTGGATGCCAAAATATTTGGCAGCTGCATATATTGATGGAAAAGTTATTTCTTGTCCTGTTTCTGCATTTATGGATTTAACAACACTTCTCGCAAACTTTTTACATTTTCCAGTATTTCCACGTGCAGAATTTTGACGCTGTGTAATAGCTTGCAGGTTACATAACTGATTATTTTTGGGATTTCCATCAATGTGATCAATTACAAGTCCATCTTCGATGACCTCATGAAAACATTCGAATATGAACCTATGTGAGAAATAATTTTTACTTCCACTGGTATTGAATACAAAATAACCAAATTTATTAACACTACGGACTGGTTTTCTTAATCGACAGTGCCTGATTACACCATCTCGATACGCTTCATAATTTTTAATTATGGGATGCGCCACAAATTCGTTTTGCTCCATTTATATATATAATATCATTTGTCTAAATCATTGTTTTGAAATCTGGCCAGATAATCTTCTACGGTTTTTATAGGAGATTTACCTGACAATGTCATAGTATTATTTTTTTTGGCATAATATCGTTTTAATTCTCTATATTTTTTACCGCCGCATTTTACACATAACTGACTTTTTCCTCTGACTCCAACACCACATTGCACACACGGTTTTGGTCCTAGACTACCATTTTTAACGCTTTGCATATGGTAGCAGCAAAATTCATTCACGCATGCTCTGTTACAAGGAGACGTATATCCGATTTTGAGCCAAATACATCGATTCTTTGTTTGAATCATTATATATATATATACTAAAATTCAATTTAAATATTTGTCTTAATTATAATGGAAGAATTATCCGCCATTGACCCTTCCGCAGTCTCAGCGGGAACTAGATTTGATCTTGACAGACTACCAGAATATAAATTTAGTGCTTCGATGCAAGATCTAGCTTTAACGAATAAAGATATAACTAAACGTATCAGTGAAGCCAAGAAGGAATTTCGTGACGATGGTGCGGCTCATGTGTGGTCAACATTCAGGATAGGAAATATTGTCGATACTGTAATGAATGACAAACGAGGAAGACAGATTATTAACCACCTTGATGTTCAAAAATATTTTATTTTAATAAATGTATTGTAAGGACAGACGACGATACTTGGATTATCCGTGACAAGCGTGATCCAGTCCGCATACAGTCGGGAAATAATATTGTCATCTTGAATAATAAATCCAAGCCCGGAGTACCCACTGGTATTGACAAACCATATTATGAACGTACGTATCCTGTGACTGCGGTTGTCTATGCAATATATCCGCTGAATAATAAACCTGACGTTGGGGATCTCAAACCGATTAGACTGTCAGAGTCAAGAATAAACTGTGTAGCTGAACGAGTTACAGAACATTTCACAAACGCGATACGTGGTAATGCTTTAACAGATTTACGACGTAAAAAAATAAATATATGGGCGGAAGCAGTTAAACATACTGGAGCATCTATTAAAGTAAGATTTCCAATAACAGTATAGCGACGTTATCTCCGTTGACGTGGTAGCGTGTTATCCTGGAAGTTTTCTTGGATACGGAGAATGTTCTGAATACTTTAAGAGATTTCGACATCCATCACACGAGATGACCAGAGTTGCGATGAACGGACCCTTACCAGATTTTGACTTAACCGGATTCTCATATATAGAATCATTCGAGTTTACAGAAAATCTCCATCCGATTACTTATGCTTGGTTTGAAAGACATTTTTCAGAAAAATGTTGGGTTCCAATAGCACTATTACGATATATGCTTGATGTTGGAATTTTAATATCTTTACAGGTGAGTGAGGCAATTATATCGTATCGGTCACAGAAGCAAGTCTGGTTACCATAACCGGATAGATTTAGTATTGATGATGCCAGGAAAGAATTTCCTGATCTCAATGAAGATGACATTATTACAATTTCTAATAATATACGTAAATGCAGGGACAAGCACGATGAGAAACTTGCAAAAGATCTTGGCAGAAAGATAATCGGTAAATTTACTCAAGGTAGTTCATACGACCATAAACGACACTGTACAAGATTAATTATGGACGATACTGAACTCGATTTTATAATCGCTGATACAACGGAAAACACCAAATTTATAAGTCGAAGTAATGCTTATTTATCAGACGGAACCAAACTAGGCACAATTGTGAGCTATGTTGATGGTGACTCACCGCAGTTTACTCATTTAAGATCTTCGATGCTAGCTTACGTTTCGATAAATCAACTGTCTATGATAAATATATTTCCTCGTTACGCTGTCAGAGTTGCCACGGATTCGTTCTACATAAATAAAATATATACGGATTTGTTAAAACCGCTACTCGGTAATGGTGAATGGGGATCATGGAGAATAAAACAAGAAAAGATATTTAGTTATTCTGAATCTGCCGACGTTGAAATTAAGGAAATATATTACAAAAATAATAATCAAGCATCAAAGTCATCAGCACCATCTGTATATGATCCTGTTGCTAGACAAAACTGTTTATCTTAACGGATGCGGTGGTTCAGGTAAAACAACACGTGCGATTAAATTATTCCTGAACAACCATTCATATATAATTGTCTTGACACCGACACATAAACTCGCCAGAGGAAAAAAAGAACGAGGAGTAAAATCATGTACATATCATAGTTTCTTTAGATGGTGCGGAGACACATGGACTCCTGAACGAATGGGTGAGAAATATATACCTAAATATATTATCTGGGACGAGGTGGACACGGTGTCGTTAGAAATATTAAAAATATTTCTTGATTGGTTATTGAAAAAGAATACTGCTGTAATAATGTGTGGTGATCAAGGTCAACCACCACCCTTTATTGGACAGTCACCACATGAATGGCTGAAGAATAATGTAGATTACTACGAAGAAATAAATGATGACCATAGAGCTATTGATGAACCGCTGAAGGAATTTAAAAGGTTAATCATACTACAGCCAGATAAAATACAATGTGAGATAATGCGTAAAGTAATTCCAGAAACTACTATGAATGATTTTTTGAATTTATGGAGACCTGCTGATTTGATAGTCGCAAGTAGAAAGATAACTCGTGATGAACTGCAGGAGAAATTATTTCTGTTACATAAAGAAAAGTTTTCAGATCTACCTGTACCATTATGTTATCGCCCAGCAGATACTCGACAACAGAATATTGATGTTGAAATTCCTGGTGGTGGGATACAAAATCTTGTCTTGAATGATATTGTTTTGGTTGCTGTTGATGTTGTTGAGAATGCGCTGAGCAGCAGGCAGGGTGAACCCTACAAATTGGTTTCGAGCAAGTTTTTCATAAAATAAAGGTTCCTACAGAGGCTGAAAAATAATGTCAATAACGCTAAACCGAACCTCCTAACTTTTATTATTACCGTATAGTTTGAAAAACGAATAATAAATCGTTTGGATTAGCTCATTTTTGTTATTTTATTTTTGACTTTTTGTTTTTTATGTTATAATGCGTTTAGTTTACTCGCCGGGTCACTCAATTTTTGTCGTTCACCCCGCCTGCTGCTGTAAATTAAATAGTCAGTATAAATATTATTAATATGGTTGACATCGGAGAACCTCATTCTGCTAGATTAGCAAGAGAGCGATTAGAGGCAATTAGAAAATATTTACCTGTTCGTGATGCTGTCAAGCAACAATTACAACAACGACAAGAATCTCATGTTGAATTTGAAGAGGATACAAAACAATTATTTAAACCAATTACAGAGACAACTAAACCTCTTCTTCCTGTTTTAGAGAAAACCGCTGAGGCAACTGGAAAAATAGCGGAAAGAACAAAACAGACAAAAAGAATTTTACGTGGACTTCCAGCTGATATAGCTGCTGCTCAACCAATACAACCAATACCTGTAGTTGCTGAAGCATCAGCCCCTAAACAAAAGATTCTTACAATAAATAATGATGAACTGATAGATAAATTTAATGAAAATACTATTAAAGAAATTAATGAAATTAAAAATCCAAAACAATTAGCTGAGTTTGCTGTGAAAACTTTCGGTCGAAGAGATAAATTAATAAAACCTGAATACGCTAAATATATTAAATCCCGTGAACAGTGGCGAAAATTATTATATCGCATATATATGAATGTTGAACAAACTAAAATTAGTGATCCATTATATAAAAGTTATATCAATTATCATGATTATTATTTCGAATCAGAAAAGATAGAAGGAAAACAACGTGGAGACCAGAGAAGACAAGAGAGAGAAGAAAGAAAAAGAGCAAAAGAGGAAGAAGTAAAACAATTTATAGAACAGAGAAAACAAGAAAAAGAAGAAAGAAAAAGAGCAAAAGAAGAAGCAAGACAACAGAAAGAACGAGAAAAAGAAGAAGCAAGACAACAGAAAGAACGAGAAAAAGAAGAAAGAAGAATAGCAAAAGAGAAAAAATCAGCAGAAAGACCAAAACGAAGATATATAAAAGGAAAACAAGTTGCCCCTCCCCTTGAAACATTGGAATTACCACCACCATTAAGATCATCACCTCCTCCACCACAAAAACAGGATCCACAATTATTATTATCACCGTCTATGATAGAAATGGAGAAGGAATCAGAAGAAGATTCAGATAGGGAGATCAAAATTCAAAGATTAATAAGCCGTGCTGAATCCCTTAAAAAAGCTATAGATGCAATGGGAATGGGGGGGGGGAATATAAACATCGCATTAATGGTGTCTCGTATTGATGAATTAAAAGACACTGCATGCAAGTTAAGTGAATTAGAATTAGAAGACTCTGAAGTCAATAAGATTATTCCAAAATCTTATTACAGTGTTAGTGGAAGAGGTCTCTCTACTGGAGGTGATTTTACTCTATGTCCAAATAACGTTATCTCTGACGTTGAACGTCTGGAGATTCTCATCGGAGGAAAACGAGCTGGTAATAATTCTCCAGAAATAATTAATGAAGCAGCTGATATTTGTAGACGATTATTTACAGGCGGTATCATGGACGTTGATGTTTATCAGTCTCTTATTAATGAAATTGCCGATGACTACTACAGTGACTAAGTTCGTAATTAAATACAATTACTATAATAAAATGATCGTACATAGTACTCAACGTGGACCAACTATGGTCAGGGTAATAAACTCACGATTACCAGTATATAAAACAACCTACGGAGATGGACTAGGTGATGTTGTTCAGGGTCTATTTAGAAGGATAGCCCCAAAAGCAATACCGATCGCAAAGCAACTGGGAATGAAAGCTATTGATGTTGTTCGTGAAAAAGGTATTGGTGCTATGGGTAATCTCGCTGGTAAAGCATTTTCAGCGATTAAAGATAGATTAACACGATTAATACGACGAAAACCTCAACCAGTAAAATTACCTAGTACTGAAGTAATGCCTGCAAATGTCAGTAAAATAATAAATCAAGTTGCTAATCAAAAACTATCAGAGTTGGCTGATGTACCAATGTCAGAAAAAGAAAAAAATATAACCGCTAGTCTGATAGCAGGAAGTGGTCTCACTTCCCGAAGTGATCTTCGTTTTAGACGATAATAATTATAATAAAGATGTTCAAGCGCATATTTGATCCCGCATTTTACATGGACGCACCAGTACTTAAAGATGAGTCTGTGCGTGATTATCAATATTATTCTTATGACGCTCGAATTCCAGATCAGCGTGGACGAATTGAACTACAGGTTCAGGATACAAGTAGGTATTTCCTACCCGCTGAGGCTTTTATTGAAGTAGAAGGTGAAATTTATAAATAGATAATACTGCATATGGAGCCAATGACATATTTAGTTTTGTTAACAATGGTATTATGGCGTTATTTGACAGCGCCACTTATATGATTGATGGTAAAAATATTGAATCAATTCAGAAGGACGTTGATGTTGCTACAACAATATTGGGTTTAGCAAGATACAGCGGCGATTATTCAAGATCAGCTGGTCCATCAATGATGTTTGCGAAGGATACAACTGATTACCCTAACAACATACAATATAATATAAGACGACCTAGAAACAACGCCAACAACGCTGACGCTGATGTGTGGCCGGTGGTTCATGGTGCTAATCCAGAATTTAATTTAGGATTTGCATCACGTAAAACAATGTTGAAAGGTAATAGGAGATTTTCATGTGCAATTCCACTTTCACACATATTTGGATTTTGCAGAAATGTCAGAAAAGTTATTTTCGGAGCTAAACATACTGTTGTACTCGTACGAAAGGCTACAGACGATGATGCAATATGCCATCCCGCTGGTGTTGATCCTGCTGCAACTGCTGCACTTCATGGTAAAGTAGTATTAACCAAACTTTCATTATGGATGCCGGTGATGACTCCAACAGTACCTGAAGAAGAACGTCTACTTGCTTTTATGAATCAAGGTGGTACATCAGCGTTGTCATGGTTAACAATGACCACAGATGCTGTTCAGAGTGCAATTAATGGTTTATTTACATGGCAAATAGCCTCTCAGCAAGGTGTTTCTGTGCCACGACATATATTTATTGCGCTTCAGGATAATACACGTGTTGGTAATCAGATAAAAAGTTTAATGATATTTGATAATCTTGGTGTTTCCGAAGTTTCTTTAAGAATAAATGGACATCAAGAACCATCCGAAGATATATTACTGAATTTTGAACAAAATCATGTAGCGCGTGCATATCATCGTCTAATGACGTTCATGGGTCGTGATCAAAATATTGATACTGGTTTACAAATATCACAATTGGATTTTTCAACCCTATATCCAATTTATTACTTTTCGCTCGAACATTTAGATTTAGCCAGACAGTCAGTAGTCGATATACACTTTCGAGCTCGTGTTAATAGAAATATTATAGATATTCCTAATTACAGAGCAATTGCTGTCATACTCAGCGATAAATCGATGTTACTTGAAGGTGCTGGTGGACGAATGCGAGTAGTTGATGCGCCAGTAGAAAACATATAATTAGATCGTTTATGAATATTGTAATGTCGTATAATCACGTTAGTGTTAGTCTGACTCCTGGTCAGATTAAAAGGATACAATCAGCATCAAAAAATAACTGTGGATTAAAAATATTTCTAAAAAAAGATCAGATGAGCGGCTCAAATAAATTATCTCTTACAGAACGTCAGCTCGGGCATTTCGATGAAGCCAAAAAATCAAATAAAGGTATAAAACTTAATCTTTCTGCGGGTGCCATTAAAGCCATTAAAGATATAATTAAGACGGGTGGTATATTTCCACTTCTTGCTGCTATACCAGCATTAATAGCCGCTGCAGCTCCAGCTGTTGCAAAAGCAGCTGCATTAGGCGCCGTTGGAACCGCTGCTGGAATGGCGTTAAAGAAAGCAACAGGAAAGGGAATCAAAAAAAAGGGAAGAGGTTTAAGATTACCAGGGACTCCACATTCATGGTACGGAAAAGGCCTAAGATTACCGGGAACAGTTTATTGATATCTCCTATGTCCAATTTTGATTTACTAGATGCTGCTAAAAAATTAAAAATAAAAAATATTTTAGAGGAGTTTTCATGCGTGATCAATTACCAAAACAACCAAATAACATTGAAACCGGTTTTATTAATCTCGATGAAAACTCTGGTCCAGGCACGCATTGGGTCGGATATGCAATTGATCCACGTGTAATTATTTATTTTGATTCATATGGACTAGCTCCACCAAAAGAATTCTTAAAGTATATTAGCGGCTATCAAAGTATTCCAATATGGTATTCAACATTACCTACACAAACATTAACTGATCCACCAATATGTGGTCGAGAAGTACTTAACGTACTTGATGCTATATCAAAATCAACAAAACCACCCCACAAAGTTGTACATGAATATACTACGACGTCACATTTAAGCAGACATTAGTAAATATAATGGTGGATATTTATGGAAGATCTTCTCGTGGTAAAGGTCATCAGCAAGCTGATTTATCTAAATACGCAACTCTCGATCAGCTCAGAAATGAAATTGATGATTTATTAAACATAACCAGTGTGGATCAAAATGAAGTAGTCGTTTTTCAGGATAAGGAAGGACGATTGAAGACAAGTAATGTACAACTGTCAGATGTACTTATACGAGTTCCTAATGCGGTTGTTAATAATATCGTTACTTTTACTGATCAGGGTAAAATACAAGATTCCGGTACGTCAGTCAACGATTATATTAAGAAAGTTGGTGATTCATTTACAGGTAGCATTATTATGAATCAAAATAAAATTACAGGTCTTGGAAACCCAACCGCAGATACAGACGCCGCAACAAAGAAATACGTCGACGATCATGAATCTAAATACGTATTGGCCAACGGCGGTATAATGCGTGCATTTCTCAACATGAATAATAATGGTATTAATAATCTTAGAACACCGGAATATGATTTTGATGCTGCAACGAAGAAATATGTAGACGATAGCAACATTCCTATTTCAACTTCGTTAAAAACAATCGGTGATGAAATGACTACACTTAGTGCTACTTTTTCTAAACATGTAGAAACGTTCTTAAATTTTCGTAGAAACATAAACAAACCTATTAAAGAATTTTTTGGTGATCCACCAACCGTTGACATAAAACTCTCCGACGTTAACGTGAAACTTAATGATATTGTAAGTGGAATACCTAATATTGTTCAAAAAACTAATCTGATTAAAATTCCACACGGACAAATTAAAAATATCGTGTACACAGTAGCATCAGGCTCATCAACATGGACACCACAAAATAACACACTTGAACATACCGTAGAAGTAACTGGGTTATACAGGTTATCTATATACGATTCGGAAATTAATGCGGCAACTTCATTATCACCGAATGAATATCGTAATCCTCTATTGGTGATGCTAACCAAGAACATCAAAGAAACCTTTACGCTGATATCAACGGAAATGCCTCCGAGACGTTACTGGTGGTGCCTCGAATTCGTAGCTGAAACTTAATTAAATGACGTTGTTAGTATAATGGATCAACCTCAGTCTCGCATCGACGTTCAACGTTACAGATGCAATCAAGTATGTGAGCGTCTCACTAAACTAAATAATTTTATCGACTATTATAATACGAAAATAAAAAAATACAAAAGACGTATAGTTGTTATTGATGTAGTTGTTTACTCGGTTTCTGCTGTTATTGCTGGAACAGGATTATTATTATCAACATTGACGATGACAGCACCTACTGTTATAACCATTATTGTTTCAGTATCAACGACTATTGCTGGTGTTCTAGGTATTACAGCCAAAAAGATAGATACCTGTACAAATGCTAAATTGCACGATTATATGATTAAATTACATACAGTGGCAGATGCATGTTCTAAACTATCTTTGTACGTTTCTTCGTGTGTCAGTGATGGTGAAATATCCGATACTGAATTTGCGATGATGATGAAAACCTATGATGACGCTTTTAAGGTGATCGCTAATGATTTTAATGAATTAAATAATAATGATAATAATAATGATACACAGGGAGTTACTTCAGCAGATAGTCACTAATACAACTCCGTCAAAAACTACTATGATATCGTTAAGTTCGACCAATCCGGAATTTAGTGTCAATTTTCCAACATCAATTCCTGCAAAAGAAATAGCATTAGCACAGTTACGGGTTTATTATAGCTGGCCAAATATTAGATCAAAACCATTTGGTGTACTACAGCCAAATAATTCATTAGTATTCGCTAATAAGAATAAGCCTGATGGAACACCTGATTGGCAAGTTGTTGGAATTTCAACGGGCAGTTATCATATAGAACAGATTAATGATGAGTTCCAACGCAGAATTAAATCTATTACAGGAAAAGAATCAAAAATAGCAATTACTGTCTACGAACCAACACTATCTGCGGTTATTGAAATAAATTCCCCTGATTACTCCGTAGATATTTATCAAAGTTCAATTAGATCAGTATTAGGATGGCCTGATGTTCCACCTGTTTATAATGGAGTTTCAGAACCAAAAATAGAAGAATTTAAAACGAGTGAAGAAAAATTCATTAAAAATCCAGAATATCGAGGAAAACAACCATGGAGTAATAATACAAGATTTGGATTTCCAAACGAAGATAGATATTACTTTACCGATTTTGACGGTAAAAGAATCCCCAAGTTGAATAAAGCATTATTTATTGTTAACACAGACACCAGGACGAAGATTAGTTACTATACTGTTGATGTAAGATTTATTAAACATTTTTAGATACTCTTAAACCTGAATACGATAAAACGTTTAATGATTTAAGAAATTTACTTATTTCATTATCACAACATTATAATGAAAGTGTAAAGCAGCAAATAATCGAGTCAATAAAATATTTAAATGGTATCTTGTTCGATTTATACATCGTCAATCGAAGTATTATAAACACCGCGACTAAACTCGATGGAAATCGTTACACAAATCCAGAATCTAAACAAGTATTTCTTGATCATTATAAAATAATAGAAAAAGATTTACAAACATTTGTTATACCAGATTTAAATAACGCTGAAATGAAGAAATCATTAAATGATCTTATTGAAGAACACTTTAAAAGAATATGTGATTCATGGAGAAAAATAGCCCCACCACCGATTATACTAAAACACAAT